>JAQPPZ010014580.1:0-92401 GCA_028583015.1 Wollemia nobilis | reverse complement strand
AAGAATTGTAAAATTATGAGCATCACTTCAAGATATAAGAGAAGGTATTTGATGAAGCATTTGTTCCTATTATTTTAATATCTATCCCTTCTCAATATAATGTATCTGTGACAACCTTGAATATCACTAAGCAAACACCTATATTTGAAAAGTTGGTTAACATACTTAAAAAAGTAGAGACCTCATACACAATTCAAGAAGAAGAACAATTACTTCTTATAAATAAAAAATAAAAGTGATTATTCAAAAGAGGTATAATACCACCCAGGTGTTGTAGGTGAGTTGGAGAGGAGAGGGCAATCCTCCAAGGGAGGTCCCAGGTTCAAATCTCCACCCTACCAAAAATCTGAATTGGGTATCCAAAATCCAATTGATAACGTTGGTGCAGGAAGTGTCGGGTGCAACTCTTGGGTGAATTTGACAGTGTAGAACCCCATGTTCGTGGTTTCTTAGACCAAGGCATCCCATAAGGTTTTTCTTACTTTAAATAAAAAAAGAGGTATAATACCTAAAAAATACTTCCACAAATAGAGAAATAATTTTCATAGGCAAGGATATTAGCAACAAAGAAATAATTTTTACACCAAAAATATGCAAACTTTGTGATAAGAATGGTCACATAATGGAGTGTTGGCATAACCCATTCACAAGTGGGTCATCTTCTCAAGAAATATATTAATAGTAAGATAGGTCATTATCAAATAAAAAAAAGAATTTTGAGAAAGGTCCAACTAAGTAATGTAGATGAAGAGAACCAAATTAGACAAAAAAGAAGAGAAATATCACACAAAAGAAGAAAAAGATCATTTAGAACATGTATTTGTTGTACATGCACAACTAAGTCAATATAATAATCATTGGTTTGATCGAAAAAAGCTTCATGAAACCGGTTTCATTGACACCACTAATATCAAGAGTAGTAAGGTGGAATTTGATCCCACAAGCAAGGATTCCAAGCTAAAATGCAAGTTCATCAAATCCATTAAGAAAAAGGAAATATCATTGAGATATAAACGCAAAAATAATAAACCTAATCTATGGAATACATCTAGCATTGATCATTGGAAATTCAAGAAGTATAACACTTTTTGGAATAAAGGTAGATCATTAAAAGTTAAATATTCTCTTTCCCTAGTATAGAAGAAAATATTTTAAAAATGCATGGCCTATCATAACATAAATTTTAAAGAAGCATGGCATAGTTTTCAAACTCAATCTTATTGAAATAACAATTATTTTCCCTACTACTCACAAAACTAAGAATCCTTACATAATTATCAAAGCACAATATCTCATAAAATTTATATCAAGGAGTACCAATCCACAGGGAATCAAGATTTTGGATGACAAAATGCAATGTGATATTATAAAAAATGGTATTATAATACAAAACAAGAAAGGATTTGTTAAACAATGTCAATGGTTACTGGGTCCCAATGGTTCAATGTTAAATAACTAAAAGAACTCAAAAAGTATGATCATTCAAAGAACTCAAATAAGTATTCATAATTGCTAAATTTTATATTTATATCATGCATTCTATTTACTATATTGAGGAACTTATGAGAAAGTAGGAACTAATAAAAAAATTATGATGGAAAGTAGAACTATAAAGTTATTGATCTCACTACATTAAGTGATGATCAAAAATTGATACAAGATGCATGGTAGCACATGAAGAAATTGCAAGATGCACATACTTTATGCATTGAATCTATAAATATTAGAAATTGAATAAGTATTTATAATAAGTGTATCTTTGAAGTGCATAATTAGTGGAACCCGACACTCCTAAGTATGATAGTATATAGTCTACATTAAGGGATGGAATTTTCTATGTTCAAAAAATAGATATTCCAACATCACCCTACAAAATATTTTCCTTTAAGCCTAAAGGAAAAAGCTAGAGCCAAATCCAAGATCCCAAGCTAGAGCAATGAGCCAAAACTAGATCCAAAAACAAGATCTTGATCCAAAGCAAAGACTCTGATGTAATAAAGGGGGTATGCTAGGAATTATTACATCATAGTCCATGTGATAATGAGAGTGATATAAATACCCATCACAAGGACTATATATGTACTAAAGTACAAGGGAAGTTTTAGGTTTATTTAAAGGTTTGTTATGCCAAAAATGGGTATTAAGTATATATAAATAACCAATCCTTTGATAATCTAAAATATCAAAACTTCAAGCATTATCAAAAAGTATACAAGCAAAATAGCATAATAATTTTATTGCATAGGAAATAGAGTATAATGCAAGCAATCTCTTAAAAGATATGTGAGGCTATAAAGTTGCAGCCATTACTCATTGTTTTTATAGTCATGGATGCATCTCTCTTTATAAAAGAATTGGTGTATTTTAAATCCACCGTATTGAACATGGAAGGTCATCCATATGGAAATGTGGTGGTTCACCTTCTATGATTTAGAAGGTCACACACATTGTGGTTCACATTCCTTGAATTAGGATATCACCCATATTGAATTATGGTGATTCACCTTCCATAAGTTACAAACTTCATAATAAATAAAAATTACATACATGTGGCTTGTCCTTTTGTGTTTTATCTTCTAATAATGTGTGAACATAGTAGAGATTTATTTTGGCTATGAAAATATAAAAATAGAAAGTAATAATTTATAGTAAGTATTTTGTTTTGTATTTTTTAGGGATTTTGGAGCGTTTTAACCATAAGTGTGTTAGCAATTTGTCTATGATAAAGTTGCTTGCAAAAATTATTGTCCTATCTCTAATATTTCCAATGATTCTTGAATGGATCAAAATGTTATGCCAAGCAAAATGTTATGCCCCTAATGGCGTTGTTAAGATAAAAGAGTAGATTTTTGGAAATATTTTAGTACAAATCCATGTTGTAAAAAGGTCACATTCCTGGATCATTCATCCCCCTTGAAAATTAGTGATCCCCATTATGTCAAATTTTGACATCAGGTGCAAAAAATATTTCAGATCTGATTTTTTTAGCCATTCCACTTGGTTTCCAAGTTTTCCTACCTTGACCACCTTGTAAATTTGAGTGGACTACCTTCTAGTGGTCTTGCTCCATTTGTTAACAAATTGATCCTCCACCACTAGTGTTAAGCATTTTTTATTTAGTTCTCCAATGTCTAACATTGAAGTTATGTGGGGCTCAATGTTGGTCATGACATTGCTTGTATTTCTAACTTGTATTTTCCAAGATGTCATGGAACTATTGCTAAATGTGTTAAATTTATTTCACATGTTGTGCTACCTTTACTACTTATTTTTGTCCATGAGGTGAGTACTTCATGGGTTGTACAAGGAGATCTATATAAATAGGTTCCAAGGGTTGAAACCCAAAATAGATGTGAAATAGGTTGTGTTTGATAGAGTGATGAAAAGCTCAATTGTACCCATGCTAAATATAGTCGAGGCTCTCATCCTATGTGAATGGATGCTTTAAATTGTACATTTGAAGAATATGTACAATCAATCAATTCATAGCCATTAGTATTATGATAGAATGCTATGGACATAGTCAACTTGGTGTCCAACATTCTCCATAGGGTGGACCAAATTATTCTCAAAAATATATTATTCCTATCAAATACAGTGGACTTTGACAAGCCAAAGTTGAGCCACACGTGACTAAAATAAATATTAGCAGTATTCTAAGCTGAAATTGATTTCTTACAAGGAATCCTAATAGCCATTTTTAAAAATAAGCAACTATTGTAAAAGTATAATCGTTACCATAAATAAATTTGAGAAAATCTAAGAATAAATCCATGGAGATAGATTCCCAGGGCTTGGATGACACTAGCAATGGAGTATACAATTTCTGCTTTATGTTTGTTAGTTTAGTAACAACATAGGGGGTACATTGCTTGTACCTATCGATATTATTACTCATCCTAGGACAATAAAAGTACTTTTGAAGTATTTACAATGTTGTTTCAAACCCAAAGTGACTTGCTACTTTGGTAAATTATGTTTTCCAAATCATCTTTAAGCATTCACTAGCTAGTACACAAATATGTCCCATATAGTAGAGGTGGTTATCTTGTAAATAAAAATAAAAATAAATTCTTATCTACATAGATAACTCTATATGGATTTGTAAAATCATAATCTACTTCATACAAGGTGTACCAACTAGAAGTATCATGCCCACATGAATAAAAAGAGTGGTGAGTGCTATGATTCGATGATGACTCAAATAATTTATTGTTGAATTGGCACTCATTTTCTTATGCTTAATGACCAAATGAAACTATTTTAGATATGTTGAGCACTTTTAATGTCTTTCATTCCATAGCTTACTCTATGTTTGAATGAAATTTAGCGACCTATAATCTATATGAATGATGGTTTCCTTACCCAATATGTAGTGCTTTAACTATTTACATGCTTGGACAATGTCATAGAGTTCTTTGTCATATGTGAGGTATTTTTGAATTGTTTCATATAATGTTCCACTATGATAGGTAATTGGATGCCTATGTTGTGTGTGAACAACTTCTAATATGTACTCAAATGCAACAACCAAACAACCTTTACCTCAAAAAGTTCATGTAAGGTAGAGAAAGTGTAGGAGCTAAACAAAATTGATTCCTTGACCTATCAAATTCTCTCTATTATGTATATTCACAATGGAACTTGGATTTTACACCTCCTTGGGTCACATGGTGTAGTGGTGAAGCAATTTTTGAGAAATCCAATAGAAATATTTGATAGAAATTGGAAAGCCCAAAAAACCTGCAAAGCTTTGATAGATTCTTTTGGGTAGGCTAGTCTCTAATTACATGAACTTTCTCAAGATCAACATGGACTTCCTCTTTGTTAATGATATGCCCAAGGTACTGAATATTCATCATGTCAAATGAGAACTTCTTCATATTAGCATATAGCTTGTGTCTTTTAAGTGTTTAAAGTACCTATCAAACATATCGTATATGCTCCTCTAATATCTTACTATAGATGAGAATATCATCTAAGTAGGCAAGCACAAATGAGTATTTCTAGGGGTATAGGATGCCATTAATCATCCTCATGAATGTGGTAGGTGTATTGATCAAGCCAAAAGGCATAAAACCACTCAAATAAACCCGTTTTGGATTTAAATGTAATTTTCCATACATTAGTTATTTCATGATAGCCATATTTGAGATTAATTTTCGTGAACTTTGTACCATGGAGCTAGTCTAGCAAGTTGAAGTAGGGAAAAATAGTGCACCAAATGATATATAAACAATGTGTGTATCTATGTCCTATTGCGTATGAGCATCAAACGGAAGCATGCAAGTAATATGGAAAATATAGCGAATAACAAGAAATAAAGCAAAATAGATTGTTTCTTATTAATCACATATATCAGATTTGCGTTACAAATATGTCCCCTTTGAGGGCTCAAATGGGTGATACAATTGTTTACAACTCGGGTTCCCAAGGATCAAAATCCTTCAAGAAATTTGGGTGCACGTCCAATGTCTTTCCTCGTACCCACAATCGATGTGGGTGGGCCAAGGTTGCCACCGCTTGTGTATTTGATCCAAATGTCTTGTGCTCCTTCCCAATGTGCTGTAATGACCTGAAACTACACACAAGGAAACCAGAAACGTCAAATAGCGAGTGTGTGTGATGAAAAGCATGCAATTCCCATACGGGTAAAATAGTTAATAGTAGAATAATCATAAAATGAACTCCAAATGCTATGAAATTATAGAGGGATGTAAAACATAATTTTTTGGGAAGATATCACAAAAAATTGCACCAAAATTACATTCGATGGAGCTTAAAAACCCGAATGACCGTTTGCACCTTACAAAATCCAAAGCAAGCAATTTATGACCCTATGCATATCCAAAATGTATGAAAATTGGACATAATAAATGATATGTTATTCTAAGAAACCCATTTAATAACATTTACAATATTAGTCATAGTTTGGGTGCTCTCTCAAATGACCATTGAATACCTACAAGAGACCTTGCAAAACACTAAAAATGTAATATCTCAGCCAATATAGCTCAGAATGACATGAGATTTAAATTGTAGCATCATATAAGCATCTCTAAAATATCTAATTAAAAATAGTAAAAAAATTGTACATGGATTTCTATTCATTCTAGGGTGGAGTGAATAGCAGGCCTACAAATTAGGGGGCACCCCAGGGTGCGGCGCCTATAGAATCTCCCTAAATTTTACCACCAATTCCAACTGGGAATGATGCAAAAACCTATAAACTATGTTGTCATAAAATTTTGTGATGGGATTAACTTAGTTGGTTTGGTTTTGTAATAGATTGCACTTCCTAATTCACTCGCAAACCTCCTTCGCTAGGTAAAGATTTTGAGGAAAAAATTGGCACAAATTTGTGGAAGACAATCTTAGCAGAACTCTGTTGCTTTTGCTCTCAAAATCTCCTCTCCTTTGGTTTGGAAAATATCTCCACTTTATAGCCTAAGGAGACTTCAGGGATCAAAATGCATGCGAGGCATGAGGTGCCACTTGGCCACCAGGGTGGCAAGCGTTGGACAGAGAAGAGAATCTCCTAATTTGGCCTCCCTCTTGGGTTGGAGCTAAAATATGCTACATGCCCTGCCATCCTAGCCATTACGGATAAAAAATATAACTTTTGGAAGGTGCCATTTGTTGAGGTTTTACTTTTTTCTATTCAAACCTGCTATTCGATCCACCCTAGAGTGAATGCTACTATTTGCTTTGGGGTGCGATGAATAGGTTTTGTATTCATCTCGGGGTGGAAATAATAGCAATAGGGTGTCCAACAGGTTCCAAAAGTGTCCTAGAACCTTTCAAACCCTTGAATTAAGTGGTTAGAACCATTGTATACCTCCTGAGGGCTGCCCTAGGGGCCTTGGTGTGTCGTGAAGTCACTACTTATGGTAGCACAATCAGATTGACTAGTTTTTAGTGTCTACAGATGCCTCTTTTTGGGATGCATTGTGTGTAGCACAGTGCAAAGAAAAAATAAATGACTAAAAATGACTAGGGTTACTCAATAACCTAACCAAATTTAGATACCCCAATCTTAGAAAGAGCATGCGTTGTTGAATCCTTACTTATGATGAGCTAAGGAGCTTGCTTTAGCTTAGACATTGTATGTAATGAAAAGGTGATGCATATGTTTCCATGATGCCATTAATGCTGAACATTTTAATTTGATACTTTGTGCTTGTTTACTACCCCAAGCAGGAGTGTGATTCTCTTTGTCAAAGATTCGTTGGACGAACACAATTTACATGATTGAGTGTGTGCTTGTTGATTTGACTTGAGTATGACTACCACCTCAAGAAACGAGTCGATGAGGTAATTAATCATGGTAAAAGTGATGAGTCACTTGACCCAAATGACTATTTTTAATGTTACCTTCAGTTGTAGTCATTGAAAATTGGAGCAATTTTAAAAGGATTTTGATGCTGCTATGGGGGTTTCGCGAAAGCAAGAAGTTGAAAACTTCATTCCCGTGGGGTGGTATGGACACAATGGCATTATTGTGGAGTGAAGTAATAGATTATCCATACATTTTTGAAAAATTTATATTCCATATTGATCCTGAATGAATTCCATCATATTTGACTTGTTTTTGGTGGGTTTTGAACCCTTTTCTTTGGCTTTTGTGTTGTTTTTGTTGCTTTTTTTTTGTTTTTGATTAATATATATGTATGTATATTTGACCAATGGGCTTATTGGATGCCATTGGGACATTTTGAGTGACCAAAGGGTTTAGGGATACCTTCAGGGCTTGTTTGGGTTGACCAAAGGATTTATGGAGACCTTTAGGGATTTTTGGGTTGACCAAAGGGTTTATGGATACCTTTGGGGCTTTTGGGGTTGACCAAAGGGTTTATGGGTACCTTTGGGGATTTTTGGATGACAAAATATTTTATGGATACCTATGGGTCATTTTGGGTTGACCAAAGGGTTTATGGATACCTTTGGGGCATTTTGGGTTGACCAAAGGGTTTATGGATACCTTTGGGGCATTTTGGGTTGACCAAAGAGTTTATAGATACCTTTGGGGCATTTTGGGTTGACCAAAGAGTTTATAGATACCTTTGGGGAATTTTGGATTGACCAAAGGTTTTATGGATACCTTTGGTGCATTTTGGGTTGACCAAAGGGTTTATGGATACCTTTGGGGCATTTTGGGTTGACCAAAGGGTTTATGGATACCTTTGGTGCATCTAGGGTTGACCAAAGGGTTTATGGATACCTTTGGAGCTTTTTGAGGCTCTTTCGACTCTTTTTGAATTTTTGGATGTTTAGCATTGTGATGTCTGAGGACCCATTTTATTTTAGTCTACGAGTATTTTTGGAAACTATGATGTACTTTTTTTTGTTTTCCCCATATATATATATGAGATTTTTATTATGATCATCATGTGTTTCATTTATTGTTTTATTGTATGGATGCAATGGTGTATTAAGTTATGCTTATAGGTTAGATTCTTAGAATGTATGTATATGGATGCAATGATATGGTGATAGATAGATATCATGTATGTATATGTAATGTGGTTTGATTGGAGTTGCAACTATCTATATGCATGGATGCACAGTGAGATGAAATATTTGAATGATTGATAAACATGGATTGTGGTTAATGATTTGACATACTATGTAAACACTATAGACTATACAAAATACATTAATGCTCTTTGTTTTTGCTTCTTTTCTTTGTTTTTGTAATGGAAATGTGTAGCCAATTTTACGATGAAGTGAAATGGAGTAAATGAGATGATATATGTAAGAAGAATGTAGGTGAGATTTTTATGAGACTCAAATAATCTAGCTGATGTGATCAAAGGTTGTATACTGACTACGCAAGAATTTTTGAAAAGGTATAAATCTTCTAGGACTACCAGGGTACGTCATATCCTTATGTGTGCAAGTGAGTTCATTCTTGTGAAATGCATAAATATATTGTCATTGCCAGATAGGATATCCACCAAACCTGGAATGAGGATCACCTTATGAATGTCACCATCCTGGGTTCTATACTTAGTAGGACTAGACCACTAGGCAATCTAGGTTACAAAAGCTAGCTCATTAGCATGCAAACATTGGTTTGCACACACGCAAAAGCTAATTTGATAGACATATCATCATGTGGGAGGCTACCACCATTGACAAGTAGGCTATCCACTAAACCTGTAATGAGGATCACCTGATGATTTTCCAAATGTTGAGAGTTCCAAGTATTCAAGTTTGACTCCCTTATTTTCTTAAATTTTATTGGGATACTTTCTCATGGGTAGTGATGATAATCACTTTTATTTTGCATTTTGTTTTCGTTGAGCAAGGGATTTGGGATTTGGTATTTGGGATTAGTGGTCAAAATCACTATTTATTTTGCTTTTTATTTTTGCTTTTTGAAATTTTTCTTGCTTTGATTGTTGGATTTTGATGTTGAACTTTGGGGATTTGTGGGAATTGGGATTTTTGCTAATAGTGAAAAACACTATTTATTTTGGGTAATTGGGTAGGGAAGATGCTTGTCCTTTTACCAAATCTCAGCATTCTTGAACCATTTGCATAGGGGGATGAGCAGGATGACCTTTTCGCTTAAAGTAACCTAGACTACTTCATGGATTTTATCTTTCTTTGTACAAAACTTGGATTTATTAATGTTTAATTGTTTTTGGGATTTGATGTACACAAGGTATAATCAATGCATGATTCTACCTCCTAAAAATCAAGCTACATTTCTACAAAACCTAAATAGAAGCTAGAAATGGTTGAGTGACCAAAAACCCTAATGACATTCTAAAACAAATGACTAGGTGAAGGGGTGGACACAAATGTGAAAAATGGAAAATGTGGGTGAAAACTAACAAGTGCAACATTGAGCGATGCTTATTTTCACAATATTGATTTTTGGGAGATAAGTATTGTACCATCAAGGTGCTAGACATGCATGAGAAACTCTAAAATGTAAAGTGCAGATGATGAGTATGCCTAAATGCAATTGGTGATAGAATGCAATGGGATGCAATGTTATGCAATACTATATTTTTGTAGTTTTGATATTTTGATGATGATTTTTTAAAATTGCAATGTGATGCAATGTTTTTGTATGTTTGCTTGTTATATATGATGTACATATGACCAACGGGCTTATTGGGGGCCATTGGGGTATTTGGGGTGACCAAAGTGCTTATGGATGCCTTTGGGGCTTTTTGGTTGACCTAGATAGTTCTATACCGTCTAGGAGCATTTAGTTTGACCAAGTGGGATGTAGGCACCCTTGGAGCATTTTGGGGTGACCTAGAGTTCTAGAACACTTGGGAGCATTTTAGGTTGACCAAGCGGGATATTGGAAACCTTGGAGCATTTTGGGGTGACCTAGATGGTTCTAGACCGCCTAGGAGCATTTTAGGTTGACCAAGCAGGATATTGGCACCCTTGGAGCATTTTGGGGTGACATAGACGGTTCTAGATCGCCTAGGAGCATTTTAGATTGACCAAGCGGTATATTGGCACCCTTGGACCATTTTGGGGTGACCTAGAAGGTTCTAGACTGCCTAGGAGAATTTTAGGTTGACCAAGTAGGATATTGGCACCCTTGGAGCATTTTGGGGTGACCTAGACGGTTCTAGACTACTTAGGAGCATTTTAGGTTGGGCCATCATGTGCTAGGCATGGAATGGATGTAAATGAAGGATGTTCAAGGGTTTAGGATCTTCGACACCTTCAAGGGAGGATAGGCGATACGTTTCGGGTCCTATCTAACTGGTAATGACATAGGGACCTAACCAGTTTACCATGAACTTGTCCCTCAGATGGGGTGGTAAATTAGAATTGTGTTGGTTATCCTTCAGAATGAGGTCACCACCTTGAAAGTCTCTTGTGTGGAATTTCATATTATAGGCTCTCTTAAGTAGCTCTTGATAAATGTGCAGGTGATTGAGAGCATTAATGTGATGTTCATCAAGTAGCGTAAGCTAATCTAGGCGAGCCTACAGTGCAGTGTCATCATCGATGAACTCTTGCATGGATATGCAAAGTGATGGTATTTCGAGCTCTAGAGGCATGACTGCCTTGGTTCCATACACTAGAAAAAATAGAGTAGCCCTAGTGGGTGTCCGAATACTAGTGTGATAGGCTCATAGAGCAAGAGGTATTTGCATATGCCAATCTATGTGACTCTCTCTAGCAATTTTCTTGAGAATAGCAATCAATATTTTGTTAGAGTCCTCTGCTTGCCCATTTACTTGGGGATAGTAGGGTGTCAAAAAACTATGTTGGATATTATACTTTCTTGTCAAAGCACGTACATCTTTATTTTTAAATGATGTCCCATTATTCAAAATGATTTTGGATGGAACACCAAAATGACAATTGATATTATGTAATAGGAACTCCGCTACGCAGGTTCCCGTCGTAGTGGTAAGGGGAATTGCTTCCACCCAATTAGTGAAATACTCGATAGAAGTTATGATAAATGTGTGACGACTATAAAATGGCCATATCGATTGAATCGGTTGCAAGGCCTAAGAAGATACGTGTGTCAAATTAGCATGATGTTGAGACTTCACTTAATTCCTCACATATGCACAACAATCTTGCTCTAAGGTTGGCCAATAATAGCCCATGTGAAGAATGTTCTTAGCAATGGCCATGCCACTAAAATGGTCATCGCATGTACTATTGTGTGCTTGGGCAATTGCCCAAGTTGACTCTTGATGCTCTAAGCAGTGAAGGAGGATCCCTTCATAGCTCCAACAATACAAAATATCTCCTAGCAAGACATATTTTATCGCCTTCCATAGAAATGTTCTTTTAGTGGTGTGTGACAGTCCAGGAGGGGGTTACCAAGATTTAGGTATTCCTTGATTTGTGTTTACCAATCCTGTTGTGAAGAAGCCTCAATCACATGAACGACCTATCCCTCTCAAAGTTCATCCATAGCAAAAGCTGACTAGGAAAGAACTTGTAATAGTAGTGTTGTGCTGCTATCGAAAGGGGCTTTAGGGAAAAAAGTACCCCAATCATCCTGGTTCAAGTGTTCATGAATGTGTGAGAATCTCTCTTGATGATGTTTAATTTCAATAAAATGGACTTTCAACATGACTTGATCATTCTCGTGCTCCACTACAGATTTCAAGAAAATTTTGACCTGGATGGTAGTCATTTGATCCATAGTGTCTTGCGGGATCAAGGACCCTAGAGTGGTCATTGCATTTGCAAAACGATTAGATGATCGAGGGAGTGCCTCGATGTTATACCATTTGAATTTTGCCAAGAATTTATCCACAAGGGTTTTGTAGGCTTGCAGAATTAGGCATTTGCACTAGTAGATCCCTTTGACTTGGTTAACAATGAGTAAGGAGCCACTGAAGATGTTGAGATTTGTTATTTTCATGGTGATAGTCGTATGAAGGCCTATGAGCAAGGATTCATACTCAGAATTGTTTTTGTTACACAGGAAATTGAGTTTAAATGAAAAGAGTATGGGAGCCCCATGTAGTGTGAAAAACATGATTCCTGCGACACCCCCTTGCTCGCATTTAGAGCCATCAAAAAATAGGATTATGTCTACCTACATCTCAGGCTCGTCAGAGTCTAGAGATTCTGAAAATTGGAAGACCCCATCATCAAGAAGGTCCATGCTAAGAGGCTAATCGTCCTGGAGAGGAGCCTCTACAAATTGATTGGTATTGACCTAACCCTTAAATAATTTTTTTCCAATAAATTTGAGGTCAAACTCTATCAACAACATGATCCATTTTGTCGTGCGACTACTATGATAAGTGTGACTCATCATGTAGTGCAATGGATTCTCTTTAGATACAACATACGTGGTATGGCTAAGCATGTAATGTCGTAGCTTCTTGGTGGCAAAAACCACCGCTAGGCATAATTTCTCAACGTATGCATACTTGATCTCATAACTAACCAGGGTGCGGTTGAGATAGTAAGTAGTCTGTTCCTTATGAAATTCATTGTTATGGGCTAAAATGGTGCCCAATGCCATCTCAGTGGCTAAGATGTATAAGCGAAACAACACTCCTAGCCTAGGTGGTGCCAAAACTGGTGATAAATTCAGGTATTGCTTTATTACATCGAAGGCCTCCTAACACTCGTCATCCCAATGGAATGCGACCCCCTCATGCAACAACTTGTTCATGGGGTGACACTTGTCCGACAATTGCGCTATGAAGCACTTGATGGAAATTATTTTTCCCTGTAGACTTCAGAGCTACTTGATCATGGTTAGGAGAGGCATCTCGAGGATGGCCTTGACCTTGTTAGTGTGACCACCGAAAAGGCTCACACCTATTGATGTCCTATGGTAATAATTGACAAAAGCATAACATGGATACAAGAACAAGAAATTGACAATAGATGAATCAATAAAACACGCTTTATTCCATTATATTCAAAGTCAAAATCAAATTACAAGTACATCCCTCTTAGGGATAATCATCTTGATACAATATTACAATAGGAGTGTGTAATTGTTTCCCTCTTAAGGGTAGGTGTGATCAAAATGCCCCTCAGGGTGACACGAACTGCCTTGGGGTAGAGCTAACCCCCTTCTCCGTGATGTGGAAGGATTATGATATAGGCTCCTTTCTGCACCTGTCTCCCTACGAACAAGAAACAACAATGCATGATTATATAGATTGATAGCCTCTCGTGATGAGGCCCTTTAAAGGATTATACATGTAAATGCCATCAAACTAATGAAACAAGAAAGCATAAAGAAAGGTTCTACGCTATTCTAATTGTATCAAGAATTACACTACAATATACAAAACATGAATAAAAACATGATGCATTGAACAAATATTGAATTGAAAGCAATAAAGCATCAAAAATATTCAATGTACTTCTAACCACTACAACACGTAAAATGCCTAATTCCTACGGTCAAAGTTTCTCTAAAAGTGCAATTTAACCTATGAAATAACTAATCTGACTAACCTATGCAGTAAAAAGCAGATTGAGTAAGGTGATCTCTAACCTATTGCAAACCATAGTTGTGAGGGGCGGTCTACACTGTAAACCATGGCTGACAGCCATGGTTTGACCTCTGATGTGTTTGCCCTCAGAATTAGGGGTAGTGGGCTTGACCTCCTTGTCCGAATTGATGTTCAAGGGTCACCTTTGTCATCCTCTGACAGATTTGGCGGTCAAATCACTATGAAGGGCCTTCGTTCACCCGGATTTGCGTTTCTTGATCCTCCTAGGCACCTAGGGCATCCATGGCTAATTGATCATTGAATGGATAGCAAAGGGGCTCCCAAATGCACAAGGTCATTATGCAATTTGATAGGGCTTTGCTGCTCTCTTGATCAACTAGTTTGCTCGACAATTCGACAGCGCTTCGCTATGCAAATTATCTCTCCTTAGTCCTCTCTTCCCCATTGAAAAATGGGGGTACTTATAGCATGCCCCTAGGGCTAGGGGTGGCTTCATGGAGAAGCCAAGATCAAGAAGGTTGGTTAGGTCAGTTGGGATGGAAGCCTTTGGAATCTTCCATCCTCCAACTGCCTCCTTCTAGATCTCTTGGCCGTTCCAACCGATTTGGCTCGGATGGAAGGCCTAACTGAACTCCAGTTCAAACCGTAGGTCACAGCTATGGTCCAGACTGGAGACCGTAGGTGTCAACCATGGTTCAGACTGGAGACCGTAGGTCTGGGCTGCGGTTCAGACTGCTTAGGCTAGAATGCCTAAATTGAGTGGTTAGAACCACTGCTCTATCTTGGAGTCTATCCAAGATCCTTCATATGGTTTTGTAGCATGTCCATATGAGTAGTCACCCTCGACATGGCATATTTTAGGTGTCTACAGATGCCCCTTTTGAGATGCATTGTGAGATTGAACAATGCTGAGCAAAATAGACCTCCTAAAATGATGTCGAAGGTTCTATGATGATCATTAGTCTGATCAACATTAGATGCCCCTGGTCCAGCAAAAGGATGCGCATCCTGGAATCATTGCTTCCAATGTGGGAAGGCTTACATTTGAAAAGTCTGCACTCGTCATCAGACATTCGGGTAGCTTTGGTGCTACAATAGGAGTTAGGCCTATATAACCGATGGATGAGAGCTACAAATAAAATTTCATATTTGCTATTTGCCCCAAGCAGAGGGGGAAGCTTATGATAGTTGTTAGCAATGATTCACAAGGATGAACACAATTTTGACAAGATCAAGGGATCTACGATCTCCGGGATCTTCTATTGATTTTGATTATGACATGAAATTATGACTACCCCCTCAAGCGACGAGTCGATGAGGGTAATGACAATGTCTGAAGCGACGAAATCGCTTGACCATAATGAATGATCCTGAACAACTTTAGATTTGAGACGTTTAATGCCTTGGCTAGGCCTAGTTCAGCTTATGATTGCAACGCTTAGTAGTATTTGCATATCTCTCTCCCATGGAGCAGTCAGGCTATGATAGCCATCTTAGAGAGTCAAGATAATACAAATTCAAGAAGACTTGTGTTGAATCATATTGTCGATGATTTGCTAAAAAATGTCATAGAAGAAATGACAATTTTACCCCAAATGTCCTTATTGTGATCTACTCATCTTGCCGGATTGCATGGATCGCAAGTCACTGCAACCGCCAAGTTTATAGGATAAATCACTGAATACGAGGCGCATTTGGTTTTTCATTTGTTTGATTTTTTTTGTGTTGAATTTTGTATTTATTGGATTAATCCTGGTGCTTTTAATGTCACCAAATTTGCAATTTTGATCATTTATTTTGATTTTTATCCACTGGGAGTCATTAATTTACCTTTTCAGACCTTCCCATGATGGGTTTTTAGCACATTTATTACTAATTGCAGACCGTGGGTACGATCGACGGTTTCCACTACCAAATTTTGGGGACCGTAGGTCAGACCTACGGGCGAAAACCCTAGTTTGCGGACCATGGGTGTCAGCTACGGTCCATAGTGACTAGGAGAACCTATAAATTGAAATTTTATTTGCAATTTGTCATTATTTTCCTACAACCTTGAGCAATTTGAGAGCTCTGAGAGAGAGAAGACATTCCCTGATATGGAACGTTGTCCAACTCCACAACTTGTACACTCATTCTTCCCTGATGGCAGATCCTGATCAACCGTCTACTAGCCAGGGGTAGGGTGCGGGCAAGGTAACTCAAAATCGAGACCTCACACTTATTAATAGTAAAATAAACCACACTTAATAAATGCAAAAATTGAACCTCATTAAACTGTCGGTAATGAACCCCACTAGTTTAGGCTAGATTAGAATTTTAATTTTATGCATGAGTGGTCTAGGAGGGTACCCTAAATGGGTGCCACTCCTAAACCATAATTGGTAGCTACGGTTCCCAGTTAGCAAAATGGGAACCATAGGTTTTAGCTGTGGCCCCCAATTTGCAAATTGGGGACCGCAAGTTGTAGTTACGGTTCCCAATTTGCAAATTGGGGATCGCAAGTTGCAATTGCAGGCTACAATTGCTTGTGTTTTTTTTTTTAGCACTGCTTAGCTAGATTTAGCTTACAGTATGTATTTTTTTGCTTTTTAAAAGTTGACGTCTAGAGCATGGGAGCTTGACTTGATGAAGACTCTCCATGAGGCCTTATCGGATGATGACCGAGCATGGTTTCGAGCCATCGGGTTTGGTTATGTCATGGATCTACCCACCATTAGGGTAGATCAGGCCTATATTACTATGTTGGCCCAATGCTGGAATGCATGGACCAACACATTTCACCTGCCTCCTGGTGAGATGACTATCACACTAGAGGACGTCTACAGGATCTTCAGGATCCCTATCGATGGTGAGGCTATCATTTCCTCTACCTACATGACAAAGGATGTCATATTTGCTACCATCTTCGATGATCAGAGCATCGATGCATAGGATGATGCAGACCATGGAGGGGTGCACATCAGGGACTAGTATCGGGATGACGTCTTCTCTGCTCGAGAGGCCCTGTTCATGCACCTCATCATTTAGATTGTCCTTCTAGACTCCTCGGGTGTGAGGATTCCTTGGAACATGCTAGCCCCTGCTTGGAGGGTGCTTTAGAGCTCGATGGAGGAGCCACTACTGCTAGCCTAGGGGAGCACTTTATTATGCTAGCTCTATCGGAGCTGTACCAGATCATGGAGTGGAGTCGTAAGGGCATCAATTATAGCCTTTTGCTATAGATCTAGGGGTGGTAGCATATCTGGATTGAGCATCCTATTGACCTACCTCTGCATATCACTACCCTAGATGCCGCTCATCAGTGCTATGCCACCTGCTGGCCTCATTTTGAGGAGGGTGTCCATAGTAGGGCTCATGTTGGGGATACACAACATTATATCATCAGTTTTGTGGCACTTGGGCTAGGGGATGTCATCTGGCACCCCTACATGGATTGTCCTGTATGGTCGGAGGTGGACGAGTGGCTATGATGGGCCCATCGAGATAGATGGCTCATCTGGCATAAGCTAGATGTGAGAGAGTACCAATTTTTCTCTCGTATCCTATGATAGTTTGGCATGGTGTAGGACCTACCAGATATGCCCCTCAGGTATAGATGACTGGCTTTAGAGAGGGATCTCCCATTGATAGTTCCTCCACCACTAGGGGATGCACCTGATGACTTCTAGGAGTCAAGGGTTGAGACTATTGGGACCACACCTGACTATGATGGGTGGTGGTCTCTTTTTAGATGGCACGATATCGGGCCTCTAGGTTGAGAGCCAATAGAGAAGGTAGAGGTAGATCCTAATGGGCGTAGGGTGCGCTAGCGTACTAAGGGTGGTTGGGGCGTAGAGGCCATCACTGAGGACCTACCAAGATCGACCCTAAGGAGGATGCTCTAGAGGAGGGTGAGGTCCCTCTTGATAGTGTAGAGGGACAGCTGCTAGCATAGGTTGCTGACTTGTAGAGTCATATTGGGTGATTCCATACGTAGTAGTGGGAGCGAGATACTACCATCGCCACTCTAGAGGTGAAGGTGACTGATAGGGAGTGATGCCTAACTAAGGTGTAGGGCCAGATATAGGAGCTCATGACTCGAGCTACTGATGTAGAGGCCTAGGTGTAGAGACTATAGACTACCCTGGAGTTGGCATAGGCATAGTGGACTATAGTAGAGGTAGAGCGGGATCTCGCTCGAGCGAGGGGGAGCTACTATGGGGCCTCCTTAGGCTATTATTGGGCCTCTTATGGTACCAATAGTAGGTACACTAGCGATGCAGGATCTGACTATTGAGGTGATGCGACTATGCGGTATGGTCATGAGGACCAATGAGATGCACGTAGCCTGGCTTGCCTATGTTCATCAGTTGGATAGCTATATAGAAATGGCTACAGATTAATGAGGATCTTTTTACCACATAGTCATAGCATACCAGATCTAGGACTTCAGGGTAGTCCATAGCTAGCTCGAGTCATAGGACTCACAGGACTGAGAGGATGCATAGGTCCTCTAGCATGCATACAGTGAGGTCGTAGGCTAGGGCTAGAGATCTAGGGTAGACATCAGGGGCCTCTAGCTAGAGGACTAGCCTACTATAGCTACCAGTTTCTCATGTGTTGGGTGCGTTAGGGTTTGGAGGTAGGCAGGATCCATAGTAGGATCCACCATAGGTGCTAGGTCAGCCAGGAGAGCAGGCTCCAGAGCATAGTGTAGAGGGAGGCGGTGAGAGCTCTAGTATAGGGGGAGCAGCCTAGATCTATTTATTAGCATCTGCCTACTATAGTTTGATGTATCATTTTGTGTGTAAGGTCGAGGACCTACACAGTTGTAGCCTACGGGCATTTTGTACTCCCTATGTACTCATTTGGACACATATATATGATATGATATTTCATGGCTCATTATGTGTAAATGTGTATTTATTAATTTTTGATTTTATGTTTATTTGATGCACATGGATGCAATGCGTATTTAAATGCTATGTTTATATGATGCAATGTATGGATGTCATGCACTAGATAGCTATTCTTTTTTATGATGATGATATGCAGTGATCTAGATGATTAGATGTGCGACATATGATGTATGTAGATGGATGCGATGTTTATTTTTTAATGCATATTTATTTTTGCTTTGTGGGCATGCATATATTTTATGCAGTTTATGATATGCTATGCAATGTATGGTAATGCATTATGTACATAATCATAATCTAATGGAAATGAACCTGTATGCTTTAATCACTTAAAACATAAGGAATGAATGTAAACTATGTATATCAATTTTTAAAATATGACACCACAGAATGTATAACAATCATGCAAAATAATTGATAATTCTCATTACAAGAACTTAATCAATTAATCACCCATATATGAAATGCAGTGAAATGGATTGGTAAAATGCTTAATGAATGATTATGTCATTTCGTACTATATAATCAGTGGTCGTCTAAACATCATTTCTGATCTTCATGCGGTATCTATCTTATATATTTGATTGTACTTTGTAAAATGCATTTTGATTAATGAATGACTCGTATTTCTGTAGTCTAATGATATTTGATATTTTGTTGCTATTGGAGCACCTTTTTGGGTTTTTCCTTGAGACTCAAACACTCTAGTAGACCTCTCCAAAAATCACATACTAACTATACCAGGCTTATATTGGACAAGGCTTTTGCCATGATAGACCCAACTATTCATAATCCCTGTGTGTGCATGTGAGTATTTTTAGATAGATCGTAAGCATACCCCGTATGTCAGTCGGGACTCTTTCAACCCATATGTGAGATAGGGTTCCTCATACGATCGTATCATCCTTGTTTCAGCTTTGATTAGACTTATACAACTAGACAATCCTAAGTACCTAGAGCTAGCTCATCTTGCAAATTGATCAGGGCTACCCCTCCAAATGCAGGCGGGACTCTTTCAACCCATTGCTACGTTTGGGGATCACCCAATAGAACTACCCCTCCGATTGCAGGTGGGACTCTTCCAACCCATTGCTGCGATCGGGGATCACTCTATGGCTTTCAAAAGGTGTACAATCTAGGGATTCAAGTTCTCACCCTTCTTACTTTCTCAGATGTAGTGATAAAAATCATTGTTAGTCCACGTGTTATCACTTTCTTTGAGCAAGGGATTTTTATAGTGCTTTTGATTCACTATGTCACTTTATATTTTGAACTTGAAATTTGTATATTTTTTTTTGCACTTTGTAACTTGGGATTTAACTTTTGTGACTTTGGGATTTATAGGGGAAATTCTTGTCCTTTTGCCAAAGTACACCTTTCTAGACCGACTATTTGCAAGATAAGCAGGTCGTGAGACCCATCTCTCTAGAGACCTAAGACTGCTTTCATGGCTTTCATCCTCTCTCGTCTTAGCAGGATTTTATATTGTTTTGCTTAGTGATGGGATTCTGATATGTCGAGGCACTATCCCAACTAATGACCTTGTCTATAATAGCAAAGCAAGCTTTCTACAATATCTAAAGAACCCACTAGGTATGGTTGAGTGATAGGAAAACTTAATACACATAGGTCTCCACAATAGGTATCGTGTATGAATGCAATGAATTATGATAAATGCAAGGGTGCATGATTGTCATACAAATGTGTGACTATTTGTAAAACTTTGATAAATGCACTACACTCTACTATGGAATGCAATGGATGACAAATGCCTAAATGCAATATGATGATGTGAATGCATGTGTGAATGCAGATGAAAATGCAAATGCAAATGTTTTTGGATTTTAAGCTTTATCAATTTTTTTGGACTTTTATATATTTTTCTTGATTTTTATAGGTTTTTGAGCTTTCATATTTGACCAAACGATGAGTACATGTCCTTGGAGCTTTTTAGGGTTGACCAAGCAATTTTTAGAAATCCTTGGAGCCTTTTGACTTGACCAAAGGTTTTATAGCCACCTTTGGAACCTTTTAGTTGACCAAACTCTCAACAAGAGGGCGTGGAGCCTTTTGGGATGACCAAGAAGTTATAGGAACTCTCGGAGCCTTTGGGTTGACCAAGCAATTTTTGGGAATCCTTGGTGCCTTTTGACTTGACCAAGCTTCTTAATCAGATAGCTTGGGGCCTTTTGAGATGATCGAGTGGTTTAGACAAAACCTCTCGGGGCTTTTGGGTTGACCAAAGGGCTTGTAGATGCCTTTGGTGCCTTTACTTGACCAAGCTTCTTAATCAGATAGCTTGGGGCCTTTTGGGGTGACCGAGTGGTTTAGACAAAACCCTCGAGGCTTTTGGGTTGACCAAAGGGCTTACAGATGCCTTTGGTGCCTTTACTACACTCTCAAGCATAGAACACCTTAATATGGATGATATTGAGAGGTTCAAGCTCATCCACACCCTCTAGCGATGTTAGGCGATAGGTACCTAGACCAATATTTTTAGATATGATGTAAGGCCCTAGCCAGTTAGCCATGAATTTGTCTCGCATGTCAAGTGGCAAATTTGAGTTCTGTTGGTTTTCTTTTAGCACAAGATCCCCAACTTCAAAGTCTCTCTGGTGGACTTTGATATTGTAAGCTCATTTTAATCATTCTTGATAAACATGGAGATGCTCGAGGGCATTCACGTGACGTTCATCAAGCAACATCAATTGATCGAGGTGAGCTTGTCATGCGGTGTCATCATCGATGAACTCTTTCAATGCGATGCGCAGCATTGGAATTTCCAACTCTAAGGGCATAATGGCCTCAGTGCCATATACTAGTGAAAATGGCGTTGCCCCAATGGGCATCCGAATGCTAGTCCTGTAAGCCCATAGTGCAAGGGGCAGTTGTATATGCCAATCCTTGTGGTGTTCTTGCACTATCTTTTTCAAGATGGCTACCACAGTCTTGTTTGAGGCCTCAGCTTGCCCGTTTGCTTGCGGATAATATGGAGTTGCAAAACTATGTTGAATGCGGTATTTAGACGTTAAAGCCCACACAGTTTTGTTCTTAAAAGAAGTTCCATTATCCAAAATTATTTTGGATGGTATCCCAAAATGACATATGATATGCTCGAGAATAAATTCTGTGATGCGAGCTCCAGTGGTCATTGTAAGGGGAATGGCTTCCACCCACTTTGTAAAATACTCAGTAGCCATGATAATGAATGTATGTCGGCCTGACGATGGAGGGGAAATCTTGCCAATCAGATCTAATCCCCACTGAGCAAATGGCCAAGCCGCCTGAATGGGCTGTAAGGCCTATGATGGCAAGTGCATAAGATTAGCATGATGCTGACATTTAACGCATTTCTTGACATACACATTGCAATCCTTCTCCATAGTGGGCCAATAATAACCCATGCGAAGGATGCGTTTGATGATAGCCATGCCATTGAAATGGCCATCACACGTACCATCGTGAGCTTCTAAAATTGCCCAAGATGACTCTTGGGGCTCAAGACATCGAAGGAGGACTCCTTCATAACTATGTCGGTACAAAATATCTCCTATCAAGACATACTTAGTCACTTTCTATTTAAATGTGCATCTTGCGGCACGCGACAATCCTTCTGGAATCATACCAAGTTTTAGGAAGTCTTGGATTTGCAACATCCAGCTTTGACAAGCCTCAGCTTTGACTGCTAAGATGACCTGCTCCCCCTACGTATTTAGCTTTGCAAATGCATACTGGGAAACAACCTTGTGGTGAATGGTAGTACCACTCCCCGTAGGACTCTAAGAAGTCAATGACTCCCAGGGTGCCTACTTAAGAAAGTCTTCTACTCTACGAAACCAATCAGCTGTTGGTTCCACAACAATCATGTTGATTGACTCTTTGTTATTAAAGGTTGCACGCTCCATTGCTGGGTGCGAGAGCATTCTAACATGGATGGTAGTAAACTCGATAGATGGATTCTGAGGGATCAAGGACCCCAAATATGCCATGGTGTCTATGAACCTATTTGATGAATGAGGGATTGCCTCGATGTCATACCATTCAAGTTTAGCCAGATAAGTGGCAACAAGATCTTTGTAGGCTTTCAGCATGGGACATCGACACTGAAAGAGCCCCTTAACCTGGTTAACTATGAGCAGAGAATCACCAAAAATGTTTAGTCTTTTAATACCCATGGCGATGGCTATGTGGAGGCCTAAAAGTAGGGCTTCGTATTCAACATTATTGTTGGTGCATGAAAAGTTTAACTTGAATGACAAGGGCATTGGAGCTCCTTATGGCATGAAAAACACTATTCCTACACCACCCCCTTGCTCACACTTCGAACCATCGAAGAACAATGTCATATCAACATTATTCTCTGGTTCCTCAGGTTTGGGAGCTTCAGATATTATGAAGACCGCATCATCTGGAAGCTCAATGGTTAGAGGCCTACTGTTGGATAGTGGTGCCTCAGCTAGTTGATCAGCTATGACTTGTCCCTTGATGGAATTTTGGCTGATGAATTGCAAATCAAATTCTATCAATAGCATGATCCACTTTGCAGTACGTGTGTTATGATATGTCTTGCTCATCATGTACTACAAAGGATTCTATTTTGATATAACATATGTTGTATGACTTAGCATGTAATGCCACAATTTCTTGGTAGCGAACACTACTTGCTAAACAAAGTTTTTCAACATATGCATATCCTGACTCATAACTCACCAAGGTGTGACTGATGTAATATACGACTTGCTCTTTGCCTTGCACATTCTTTTGGGCTAACATGGTCCCTAATGCAAAGTTGGTTGCCGATATATATAGCAAAAAAGGCTCATCCGGCCTTGGTGGAGCTAGTACTGGTGACGTTGCTAGGTATTGCTTAATCTCAGCAAAGGCTGCTTGGTAGTCCTTGTCCCAATCAAATGGGACCCCCTTGTGTAGCAATCGATTCATGGGTCGACACTTATCCGATAATTGAGCGATGAATCACTTTATGGATGCTACTTTGCCCTGAAGGCTTCTTAGTTCTCTGATATTAGTGGGAGGATGCATCTCTAGAATAGTCATGACCTTTGTTGGGTCTACTTCGATGCCTCACTTAGAAATGATGAATCCCAAGAGTTTACCTAAAGTTACGCCAAATACGCACTTCTTAGGATTCAACCTGACATTGTGCTCTATCAGGCGATCGAAGACCTTCCTTAAGACCTCTGCATGCTCTGCTCGTAGCAATGACTTAGCTAGTAAGTCATCGATATAATATTCTAATATTTTATGCATATAGTCATGAAAAATATATGTCATAGCCCATTGATATGTGGCACCAACATTTTTAAGACCGAATGGCATAACTTTGTAGCAAAATGTCCCCCATGGCGTTATGAACATGGTTTTATGTTGATCTTCGGGTTTAATCTAAATCTAGTTATATCTAGAAAAATCATCCATAAGGGAGAGCATTTCGTGACCTATAGTGGCGTCTACCAGAGCATCGATATTTGGCAATGAAAATGAATCTTTGGGTGTTGCCTTGTTGAGATCTCTAAAATCTATACAAATATGGACCCTTCCATCTGGCTTTCCTATGGGCACCATATTGGAAACCCACTCTGGATAGTCGATGGAGATGATGAACTCTACATCCAACAACTTTTGCAACTCATATTTTACCATTAAGGCTATTGTTGGATGCATCTTTCTAAGTTTTTGCTTGACTGGCTTCTTCGATAGATCTAGCGAAAGGTTATGAGTAACCAATTTTGGATCTAGACCTGACATGTCTTTGTAAGTCCAAGCAAAGAGATCAGGTCTCTCTTTCAGTAGAGGGATGATGCTATCACGCTCATCCAGAGTGAGACTCTCTCCAAATCTAACCTTCTTTGGATTGGTGGGATCTTTACTGATATCCACATCGAAGGTTTTCTCTATTGACATATGTGATCCCTCCTCAAGCTGGTGAGGCGTAGGAATCAGATGGATGTCATCAGTCGGGTTCACATGTTCCTCTTGGGAAGCATTCTCGGTGTGACAAACATCATGAGCGTAGCCTGGTGTGAAATGAAATGGTTGCAACATTTCTTCATTTGGGAAGAAATCTTTAGGCTGGACTGGTGAATCAGCATGATCCCAATCGATAGCATCCATGTTCAGATGCAGCGGTTTGGATGGATCTACTGGATTGTGGAGTGGAGTGGTCAAATTGATGGAGACCATATTGATGGAATGGAATTGATCTCCGAAACCACATGGATAGAACTCTATCTCTGAAGCGTAGCTTTCATACCCAAGATCTGGTTTGGATGGTACGGGCATAAATGGATCCTCTCTATGGGATGCTCATATAACTGGATCATCTCGGTGCACTAGCTATAGAATGGGATCTCTCGGCTCAAGGAGCTCCACGTACGTAGGTAGATCGGGAAAGAGTTCTTGATACCTCTCTTCGAGCTCTCTTCTTTCCCTCAGGCTATGATGGAGATTGATCTCTCGATGCAAACCTACAGTTATAATAGGTGGGGGACCTCTAGGTGGAGGCCTATTGCATAAGTGGTGAGGTCCTAGATAGGCCATCTCCATCGAGTCCTCATCATCATTATTCAAATACAATCTATCACTTCCCTCCTCTTCTAAGGAGGGATTAGGTAGATGTGGTCCCATGTATCTGATCCTACGATCGCTATCATCACTATCCAGATAAATCTGATAGAATGATCGTATATATGATACTACCATGTAAATTAGTGCTACTCCTTCCTTAGAGCGCTTAGTGTTGGGAAGGACTTCCTCCATAACATGCTCCGATTCCCTAGGCAATAGATATTGTGGATACACGAGCTTGGAATCGATCCTCTCATCTACATCACTATGGTCATTACCATGGATGGGCCACTCTATTGTGTCTATGCATAGTGGGAGATCCATTGGGTGAGGCTTTAAGTAAGCCTCCTCTATTTCATCTTTGTAATCACTATCGACTATGGAGCGCTCGTTCACCTCTTCCACTTGTTCCATAGGCAGCAGATGGCGTAAAAACATCGGACCTAAAAAGGTCGGCCTGATTTCCTCCTCAGATTGATCATCATTTGAGGACTCATCATCTACATCATAACTAGGTCCACTCATCTCGGAGGTGGACTCCTCTCCATCATCATCATAAAGATCTCCTGATTTGAGATCTCCTACAGCATGGGGGTCATGCCCCTGCATACCAGTGTCATTGGTAGCACCACGGATTTGGTTACCCAGGTTGTCTCTGGGGTTGTCCTCTAAGGGCCCATCATGGTATGAATCAGGTGGCCCTATGGTAACAAATGATACCATCTGGTGAGTCCTCCAATAGTTAGAAGGATTAGGGTGATATGGATTAAAATCCACATCATCCCCTAGACTCAAGTACATGCGATCTAAGGATGTAGCAAGCAAATCATCATGACCTTGTACTTGTAACCCTAACCCAAACCTATCAGTAGCCAACTGATAATGAGGTTCGAGCGGAGTTCTTCATCCTTGTTCAAAAAGACCAAGGCCATGCCCATGCCAATGATACGACTCAAAAATGTGCATGGCATATTTTGGGTTGGATAGATAGCACACATTCATAGTGAATGGCTCATCATCATCCTCATCTATGGACATTCTGGTGGGCGCTTGATCCAGCCCTATGTAGACAAAGTTTGTTTGGTTGGGTGGCTCACCCAATGACACTATGGATCCAATCAAAAATTGATGGGCGTGCGGTCGGCCCATCTCTTGCATAGTTTTTAGGATAGGTCTGAAAGTAACATTTTGCACAAGATACTCACCCAACCCTATGCTGGCCAGATGAACGGTCACCTACGGTGCAGATGACCCTACTGAAGATGCAGGTGAAGCAGGCTGAGGTGCCTCCTCGACTTTGTCTTGAGGTTCTTCCACATCCATGGGAGTGGGAGTCTCATTGGCGACTGATCTGGGCACATGATTTTCCACTTTCTCACCCAATTTCACCTTTAGCTTCTCGACTTGCTGGTGCATCACCGATGCAGTCGACTTTAGAGAAGTTGTAGTTGTGTGCTCAGATCTGTGTGACACAGATGTCGATGGTTGAGCATGGGCTGCTGGTTTACCTATTGGAATCTTAACCGATGAGACAGGTCGGATATCCAAGTGCATCGATGGGAGTACAAAACCCCCAAGCAAATCTGCTAAGTTCATGAACTTGAATGGTTCTTCATCCGAGGACACTACGTGAACTTGTCCCTCATGAATGTATTTCACACATTGATGCAAGATAGAGGGGATGCAATGCATTTCATGAATCCAAGGCCTCCCGAGTAGAATGTTGTATTGCATGGCACCCTCTATCATGTGACACATCATAGAGATGGTCTTGAGTCCCACCTGAATAGGTAGAACAATTGTACCAACCATCGAGCATAGCACATCGTTAAATGCCCTCAACGTAAAGGTGGTAGGTACAATGTGTGACTTGGGTAGCTTGAGGTGGCTCAGTGCCTTGGTTGTGATTATATTGATCGAGGACCCAGTGTCGATCAAGACCCTTTTGAAAGGCATGTGGTTAACACACATGATAATATGCAGTGGTGGGTCAGCCATAATAGTAGGAACCATCTTCACTTCATGATCATAAAATTGTATCGTGGGTTCTTGACACTATTGTACATGTCCCACAAAATTTGTAAATGCATGGGCATCTTGGGACTGTACCTCAATGGACCTCAGAATGTCCATAAGAGTCTCCCTGTGTCTAGGGGACTATTGAATAAGCTCGTATATTGACAACTTCGTAGGAGCTATCTACAGGTTCTGAACCAACTTGCTCCTTATGGTCACCACCGGTCTAGTTGGTGGGCCTGGCATGTTCTGAGCTGGTCATTGATCCGACGTAGCTTGTATTCTAATGGGAGCATGAGGTCGATTCGGTTGGTCGTACCTCCCATGTCTAGTAACAATATTGACCATGCCTATGAACCCCTGGGTAGGTGGTTCGATTCACACTTGATTGACCTAGTTGACATTGTTATGAGGTACCTCATGATTAGGTAGCAGATTCTTGAAAATCCCCATGTTTCTATTGTCGGGCGCCTATGGGTTGCCTGGTACTACCAGCTCTCCTTTTTCTATCATGTTCTGCATGATGTGTTTGAAGGACCAACATGTCTCGATGTCATGGCCTTTCGCTCTATGGAATATGTAGAATAGATCATCTTGATGCCACTTTGATTTTGGCACATTCGGATCTACTAATTTGACCTCAAGAAATCGTATGGCCTTGGCCTCGCATAGTTGATGAAAAATTGAAGTCATCGATTCCATCAAGGGTGTGAACTGGCGAGGTGGGTGCTCTTCTTTGTTTTTGCCCTTATAGTTGTTTTTACGTGTCTCGTAACGTGCAGGAGGAGGTTGAGCTTGATAATTAGGCTTCTGCTGTCCCTTGTCTTCTCCTCCGAGATTTAGCACTACTTGATTCACGTGGGCCTGCTTGCCCTGTTGTTTCGTAGTACTCTTTTTAAACCCCTCTTTCCTGGTTTTGAGCTTCAAGTTGCCTTCTTGCAACTTGATGTCCTCGATCACCCTGGCTTGCACCATGACTTCCTCGAATGTAGGGTACTGCTATAGCTGCAACAATAGCGAGATGTGCTTGGCACAACTCTTTGTAAACATTCGGGTCAGTTTAGCTGTAGGAATAGGGAATGGCAGCTTTGCCATTATTCTATGCCATCTCTTTTCGTATTGCTCGATGGGCTCATCGTCGCGTTGAGCTAGCATAACCAAATCAGAAAGGTTGGCTTGTTTCTTGATGCCAAATGAATAGCATTCAAGAAATGCATCAACCAACTATTCAAAACTAGTAATACTATGTTTCTTCAGTTGGTTGAACCACTCTCAGGCCGGGCCAAAAAGTGTCATAATGAAAGTGCGCAACAACAAGGCATCCTGACTCTCTATCTAGAAACACGCATCCAGAAAACTCGTAACATGCTCTTGTGCATCCTCATCACCCTTGAATTTTTCCAATCGAGGCATATCAAAATGCTCGGGATATGGAGGTGTAGGCACCGAGGGGTCTAGAGGTTCATTGTGTATCTTCCTCAGTGTCGGCTTTTGCATAGCCATGCCTTGCCTCTCTATTGCTTTGACCTTATCGACCAAAACCTTGTACGCCTTAGAAGATAAAAATTCCTCCTCCCTAAGCTACCATGGAGGCGGTCTAGGAGGTAATGCCTTCTTTGAGGGAGGTGGAGGACATGGCTCTTCCTCCTCCTCAACCTGAGAACTCTCAGGGTAGCCCTGATCGTATCTGTCTACATCTATGTGCTCATGCTACCTCTGTCTAAGATCATTGAGTGATGGTAGTCGCTCCCTCTATTGGGCACTGGCATGAGTATGAGCATCTCTTCGCTCCTCATGCATATCAGCTAGGAGACACAACACCTTCTAACCCCACTCTGCTAGCCTCGGAGGGTATAGGCCAGCCCTGGCTAGCCGATCCTCCTGCTCTATGCGCTCCTTCTAAGCTAGAATACGCTCTTCATGCATGCATTGCTCATATAATCTCTATCGTAAGAGCCTTTGCACTTGAATATTTTCATCTTCAATATGTTGCCTCTCTAGGCGAGCATCATCCAATTGATCTTGGAGTAGCTGACGTCTTTGCTCGGACACCAGTCTATGTGATCTATCGATCTGGTCGATCGTAGGAGGCCTTCGATGTGCGTGCTCTATGCGAGCTACCTTATGGGTTCTGTACCCATCAGATAGATGTGTGGATGGTGGACGTGTGACATGAGGGCACTTAGAAGCCTCTCCATGCTCTCTAGTGATCTTGATACAACTATCGCTATGCTCACTCGGAGCATGAGTGGGTAGAGTTGTAGGCTTGCAGCCTAGCTACTCAAGAACACTACCTAGACCATCTAGCTATCTAGACCTCCATCGCTCATGCGGTGGTGTTCCATTAGCTCCCACCTTTGATATATCAATGGTGATCTTGCATGGTGAGCCATGCATGGGAGTATGGGTGGACTTATGCTCAAAAATGAGCCTATCCTCTTACCCTTGAATGGGCGGATCTCTGACTCATCTATACTCTGATGGTGGAGGGTTAGAACCCCTTGTGGACCTAGTACGTATGGGAACCAACTTGGTCCCCTACACCACATATTCCTCGGTCGATCTCATGGATGCATGTGTAGTGCGGTCTCGATAATGGCTTTGGGGTAGAGCATCCTCATGCTGAGAAGCTCCATGCTCAGTCCTATGCCTAGAGGAGTGTACTGAAGCTCCTCTATCAGGGGTCCACTCAATGGGATCTCCTCATGTCGAGTTGTCACCTCTAATGCTAGCCGAACATCGTTCGGTTCGCTCATGTGTATGAGGACTCGACACATGCTGTTGTGAACCAGTTGGGGGTTGATCATGGGCATCGGTCCTAGACCTTTGTCGATCACCCCGTGTGTTCACCATTTGTGTTCCTGACATCTAGATGTATTTTATTATGCAGACAATGTAAACAAATGGTGATTATCTCTTTTAAATGTTTGATTGTGAGCCCTAAACTATTTGATGTTGTTTTTAGATGTGTTGTATCAGTGTTAGAAACTCTTTGCATGTTTTGAAAGATTATTGGATTTTAAACTCAGTTAAATTGGCTTTCACCTATATACTCGCACAAGCCGAATATGGTAATGACATCCATACTCAATGAAGTAGCATAGGTACTACCAACCCTCACCCAACACACCGTACATAGTGATACACCCTTTCGAGGAAGAGTGCATGCTATTTTGCATGGATAGGATAGTTCTTGGGTCGGCCTTGGCAATGAGCGGGTCCCGATAGTACAATTTCAAATGAGCCAACCAAGTGGTAATAACATCCACTGTTGGTCTCAATCAAGCGGGTTGGATGTGAGAGCCCAATGCCACTGATGTTTAAATGATACGTGGTGTGTGTGGTTCTTTTTATTTTATAAAAATGACAAATGCATCACAGAGCACAATGACCATTCCTACATGATGTACATGAAAAGAAAAAGGAACGTTTCACATTCAGAAATAATGCATGCTAATGTCCTACATGATATTTTGACGATGCAATTATAATGACATGGCCGTTGATTGGACCTCAAGCATGCAAATGACACACAATACTTATCAAGGTCATTGTATTTAGGGGTAGACTACACTCAGAGGTCCGCTATTCCCAACAACGCCTTCCCACTGAATGGAAATCAAATGCAAATTAGGACTTATTCATTGACCCCTTATCTTTTGTTCCTAATTTGTAGCGATTCGATGATCTCTAGAAAGATACAGAGCAAAAATTTGAATACAGAAGGTGAAATTAGGACCTACCTCAACTCCTGCTCTGTTGCCCACTAATTTCTTTTCTGTCTGCTTCTTCCTCTATGAACCGTAGGTCCGACCTGTGGGCTGCAGTGGAGACCATAGGTTACAATCATGGGCCAAAAAATAACCGTAGCTGAAAGCTACGGTTAGCACCTGTGGATAGAAAAAGCCAAGAATAGTTAGAATTCGAGGCTAAAATTATGGGGTGCCATCATGATCACCATCTGTGACCATCAAAAAGGCTCACACCTATTGATGTCCTATGGTAATAATTGACAAAAGCATAACATGGATACAAGAACAAGAAATTGACAATAGATGAATCAATAAAACATGCTTTATTCCATTATATTCAAAGTCAAAATCAAATTACAAGTACATCCCTCTTAGGGATAATCATCTTGATACAATATTACAATAGGAGTGTGTAATTGTTTCCCTCTTAAGGGTAGGTGTGATCAAAATGCCCCTCAGGGTGACATGAACTGCCTTGGGGTAGAGCTAACCCCCTTCTCCGCGATGTGGAAGGATTATGATATAGGCTCCTTTCTGCACCTGTCTCCCTACGAACAAGAAACAACAATGCATGATTATATAGATTGATAGCCTCTCGTGATGAGGCCCTTTAAAGGATTATACATGTAAATGCCATCAAACTAATGAAACAAGAAAGCATAAAGAAAGGTTCTACGCTATTCTAATTGTATCAAGAATTACACTACAATATACAAAACATGAATAAAAACATGATGCATTGAACAAATATTGAATTGAAAGCAATAAAGCATCAAAAATATTCAATATACTTCTAACCACTACAACACATAAAATGCCTAATTCCTATGGTCATAGTTTCTCTAAAAGTGCAATTTAACCTATGAAAGAACTAATCTGACTAACCTATGCAGTAAAAAGCAGATTGAGTAAGGTGATCTCTAACCTATTGCAAACCATAGCTGTGAGGGGCGGTCTACACTGTAAACCATGGCTGACAGCCATGGTTTGACCTCTGATGTGTTTGCCCTCAGAATTAGGGGCAGTGGGCTTGACCTCCTTGTCCGAATTGATGTTCAAGGGTCGCCTTTGTCATCCTCTGACAGATTTGGTGGTCAAATCGCTATGAAGGGCCTTCGTTCACCTGGATTTGCATTTCTTGATCCTCCTAGGCACCTAGGGCATCCATGGCTAATTGATCATTGAATGGATAGCAAAGGGGCTCCCAAATGCACAAGGTCATTATGCAATTTGATAGGGCTTCGCTGCTCTCTTGATCAACTAGTTTGCTCGACAATTCGACAGCGCTTCGCTATGCAAATTATCTCTCCTCAGTCCTCTCTTCCCCATTGAAAAATGGGGGTACTTATAGCATGCCCCTAGGGCTAGGGGTGGCTTCATGGAGAAGCCAAGATCAAGAAGGTTGGTTAGGTCAGTTGGGATGGAAGCCTTTGGAATCTTCCATCCTCCAACTGCCTCCTTCTAGATCTCTTGGCCGTTCCAACCGATTTGGCTCGGATGGAAGGCCTAACTGAACTCCAGTTCAAACCATAGGTCACAGCTGTGGTCCAGACTGGAGACCGCAGGTGTCAACCATGGTTCAGACTAGAGACCACAGGTCTGGGCTGCGGTTCAGACTGCTTAGGCCAGAATGCCTAAATTGAGTGGTTAGAACCACTGCTCTATCTTGGAGTCTATCCAAGATCCTTCATATGGTTTTGTAGCATGTCCATATGAGTAGTCACCCTCGGCATGGCGCGTTTTAGGTGTCTACAAGTTAGGTTTCACTTCAATGTCTCACTTAGAGATGATAAATCCCAAGATATTTCTAGATGTGATGCCAAATATGCACTTCTTGGGGTTCAGTCACACGTTATGTTCAATGAGGCAGTCTAATACTTTGCTCAAGACCTCAAGATGCTCATGGCATAAAAATTATTTAGACAGTAAGTCATCCATGTAATCTTCCAAAATTTTATGCATGTAGTCATGGAATATGTATGTCATTGCACGCTTGTAGGTGGCGCCAACATTTTTAAGGCCAAAAGGCATGACCTTGTAGCAAAATGTCCCCCAGGGCATTGTGAATGCCATTTTGAGTTGGTCCTCTGGGTTGATATGAATCTGATTGTACCCAAATAAACCATCCATAAGGGATAACATTTCAAGGCCTATTGTGGCATCTACCAGGGCATCAATGCTTGGCAAAGGGAAATCATCCTTATGAATCACTTTGTTTAGGTCTCAAAAATTGATGCAAATGCGAATCCTCCCATCTAGATTTTTTACGGGAACCATGTGGACAACCATGGTGGATAGTCTACAGAAATGACAAAATGGGCATCCAACAACTTCTATAGCTGGTATTTGACCATCAAGGCCATTTTTGGATGCATCTTTCTAAGATTTTTCTTGATGGTCTTGGCCTTCGGGTCAAGCGTCAGATTCTAGGTGACTAGATTTGGGTCTAGTACCGACATGTCTTTATAGGACCCTACAAAAGTTTACTTATTCCTGGTGAGAAGGGCTATGTAATCGACATGCTCTTCAAGGGATAGACTTTCTCCAAGATTGATATGCTATGGATTTTCTAGATCTAAGCCAATATCTATGTCAATCAAAGTCTCGATTGACATATGCAACCCCTCCTCCATCTGGTGGGGGGTAAGGATCAAATGGATGTCATCCGTTGGATTCAGATCATCAATGGGAACATCGTGTTCCTCCTAAGCATGGAAGACATCATGAGTGGGCCCTAAAGAGAAGATAAATAGCTGCAACATCTTGTCATAGGGTCAATACTTAGAAGGCAATGAGGGTGAATCTCCCCAGTCAAAGTCAATTACACCCAAGTCGAGGTGCAATTGCTTTGACAAGTTATTTGGATCTTACAGTGGCTCAAAAAGATCTATGAAAATCATATTTATGAATGGATTATTTACCCTAGGTGGATGATGGTGACCATGGTATTCTGGATGCAACATGACCTGAGGAGGCAACTACGAAGGTGGTGGAATTACATGCAGTGGTCGATGTGGCTGCGGAGGAACTTGCCCTTCACAAGGTAAAAGTTACCACCAAATGGGCTCTTGTAATGGGAATAGGTGCATAAGGTAATCATCATTCTCGTCCCAAGGGATTATCTATGTGTATTCTCCATCATAGCTATCAGGGTCAATCGATGTGATCCCATAGTATGACTCATCATCAGATGTTCACTCATAAGGGGACCTTGGATATTCTTCCTCACCATCATGGAGAAGAGTGCGTAAACCTTCACCTACTTTGTAGGATTGGATACCATCTCGAGGTGGTTCATCATCTCCTAAGGGCATACGAAAATAGTCCCCCAGCGAGTAGACATGATTAGGGTTGGAAAAGGGATCTTGAGCCAACTCATCTCTATTATTGAGGCATAGGTGCTCCATACCATCAGCAAGAATATCCAAAGGCAAGGGGTTGTTATGTCCTAAACCTGACTTATCATATGGTATCTTGTACTAGGGTTGAAACAGAACTTGTGTGCCTTGCTCATACAATCCTAAACCATAACCATACCAATTGCATAGGTCAAGATACTTTAGGGTAAAGTTAGGGTTAGACAAGTAGTTGATATCTTCTCTAAAGGGCTCTTCATCCTCCTCCTACTATTGGTAGGGTTCTATTTCATAGTCAAGTCCCCCATAGATGAAATTTATTTGATTAGGGGGGATGCCTAGGGGTACGATAGTGTCTATGGGAAGATGGGGTCGACCCATGTCTTGCACTGACTCTATAGCATGAGTATTTGTGACCTCCCTAACCATGTATTCTCCTAATCTGGTGGAGTCCAAGTGAACTGTCACCTAAGGCTACGGATAGAAAAGTGATGAGAGTGAGATCTGATCTAAATCATCTTCTACCACCTATGGTAGCTCTTCATCATCTAGGCTAGGTATCTCTTCTATGGAGATGGTGGATATGGTCGGTTGTACCTCATCAATGGCATTCTTCCCTAGGTTCCTCAACAAAGGTTTTGTCGGCTTGGTGGGCATCAGATGGGGTGCTGATGATGAGGAAGATATGTCATGCAATTATGAGGGGGTCAAACCTTGACTAGATTTATTCATTTGGAAATCTGTGTCGATGTCAAGGTTAACTCAGGAATTTACTACACCATGTTACAGTACTTGTAGGGCTCTAGGTCCACAGGGACGACATGAACTTACCCTTCATAGGTGTACTTGATGCACTGGTGAAAAATGTAAGGGACACACTTCATGTCCCAAATCCATTGTCTACCTAACAAGATATTGTACGCCATCTCACCCTCCAATATATGGCATAGCGTTGAATGGTCTTATATCCTACCTAAATAGGCAGGACAATCGTACCAACTATCAAGCATATGGCATCATTAAAGGCTCATAGGGTGTATGTAGATGGGACAATATGGGATGTCAGGAGATTCAAGTGCTTGAGAGTTGTTGTAGTGATGATATTGCTATAATACCCTGTGTCTATCAACACTCTCTTGTATGGTATCCCATTTTCACATGCAATGATGTGTAAGGGAGGGTCCACCATATCATGCAAAACTGGTTTAAGCTCATCTTACTGGAAGGCTATCATTGGTTCAGTGCACTATCTGACATGCCCCACAAAATTGTTGAAGAAGTTAGACTCCTGGGGCTAATGATATATGGCCTTGAGGATCTCCATAAAATCCTCCCTATGAGGTTGTGATTGTTGAATCAGGTCATAGATGGAGATTTGGGCAGATGTTCTTAAGCTTTGAGTGAGCTTACTCTTGAGGGTGGCCATAGGCCTAGGTGGAAGGCTTGGCATAGGAGGCAATGGCTACTGTGATGTTGAAGGGACATCACTCTGAGCCATAGGTGGTGTGGCAAAACTTGAGTATCACCTATTCCTTGTGATGATGCTAATCATACCAACATATCCCTGTTGAGGGGGGGCATGATGAACCTCATTCACCGAGGGCATTGGCTAGGAAGAGGGTATTTGAAGACCTCCATCTGTTGGTTGTTTTGTGTGATAGGATTATCTACCTGAAGGTCCTTCCTATAAATCATGTCATGTACCAAGTTTTTAAACTTGTAGCACATGTTCACATCATGCTTGTTTTACCTATGAAATTTGCAATATAGGTCTTCTCTATATCCTTTGGGCCTAGGTGCATTTGAGTCGATAGGATGACTTTCTAGGTAGGTGAATCGCATTAGCTGCTAAGAGGTGATCAAACAAGTCTATGGACACTACAAGGGGCGTAAACTGTCACTTGGGGTGACGTTGATTCTGCCCTTGACTATTTTGATTTTCCTTAGTATAGTCCTAGTGTATGGCCTAATAATTAGGCTTTTGAGGTGGTGCAGCTTGCATTGGTCTTGAGATACTAAGGGCAACTTGATTTATTGCTATCGGATTGGACTGTGTCGGGGTGCTCTTGGCATTCTTGTTCCAATCCTTCTTGTGAGGCTTCACAATCTCCTCCTCTTGAATCTTGATTTCTTTGATTGTCCTAGCTTATGCTAGAGCATCCTCAAGAGTGGGGTATTGTTGTAGCTATAAAAATGAGGAGATGGGCATCAAGTAGCTTTTGGAAAACATCTGAGTTAGATTTGACATGGGGATCAAATAAGGTAGCTTTATGAGTAATGCCCGCCACCTATTGCCATAGTTTTTTATTGACTCATCATCATATTGCTTCAACTCGACTACATCAGCCAATGTCACCTTCCTCTTGGTATTGAAGGTGAAGCATTATAGGAACGTGTATGCAAGTTGATCCAAGGTGTTGATGCTATGCTTAGGGAGCTGATAAAACCACTCCAAGGCAAGGCCTGAAAGGGTAGTCACAAACATCCATAAAAGCAAAGCATCATCATCATAAATGCCAAAACACTAACCTAGAAATCTGGTAACGTGCTCCTGCACATCCTCTTCTCCCTTAAAAATAGCCAACTATGGAAACTTATAATTCTCTGGATAGGGAGGTGTAGATATTGAATGATGGATTGGTTGAGTATGTAACTAGTGCATAGTGGGCTTCTGAGATTGAAACCTAGAGGTATTGTTCTCTATCGACTCTAGGTGCTCTAGCAGCTCTTTGTACGGATTTGAGGACTTAATCTCCTCATCCTTTGCTCACATCCTGAGGTGGATGTCTAGGACTCTCCAACCTATTACGGGGCGGTGACCTGTCATCCCCTACCTTAATAAGGCATTTCCAAATATTCTACTTTTGGATCATGCTCACCGTAGGCCCCATAGGGCATCTCTTGATCCGATCTATAAATAGGGGTGTCTACCCACTTTGGGTGCCCTACATCTGGTCTATGAGGTAAGTCTCATCCCGGCATAGGAGGCCATGAAGGTAATGTCAGATAAGTTCTAGGATACGTATCTTGAATGAGTGTGGGTTACCTTGGAGGGACTTCCTACCTATGGGTCTTAGGGGTAGGGACCCTCTCCCGCATATTATGTTGGAACAGCTCATTGGTCTATCACTCAATCCTCTCTTTCTCAAGCTAATGCAAGTGGTCTTGTTGTTCTTTGTCATGTCAAAGTTGCTTGAACTGATCTTGGCATTCCATATATCTTGCAACTACTCACCTAACTTTTTTTTTTGTGCGAGGCCTAGGGGGTCTAGGAGCCTCACCTTGGGGCTGACCTTGTTCAAGATAATTTGTGATCTCTATGGGGTGCTTGCCTCTCTTGAGGTTCACCGCATTGACCTGAGGTTTGAGCTGGAACATATGCTCATTATACTCAGCAGGCATAGAGGCACATCAAGCATGCACCAAATACTGCTCTTGAGATGGGATTTCCTCATGCCTCCCTTCTTAGATGAGAAAGGGTAGGGCCAAATTAGCTTGCCTCGATCGATGAGTGTCATTCCCATCAGGCTACATGATTTGTTATATCCTATCAAGGTGACACAGAGGTAAAGTTATATCAACTTGCTCTGGCCAGAGTGTGAAGTCATGTTTCTGCATATTATTAGGATTGTCAACCCTGACGGGTATGTGGATGCATGTCACCACTCTATCTATTAGCACCTTAGAACATTGTTACCTTCAATAAAAGAAGGTTTGTGATGTATCTACATATTGGGAACACTCTCCCAAGTAATGCTCATCATCCCTCGGGGTGTCCTATAGAGGATCCCTTCGAAGATGAGGCTTGTGCCCTGCTATCTTAGGGCTAGGTGAAGTGGAAGCTCACTAGGGAGGTATGACCAAGTCCCTATGGCTATAGCGGAGATGATTCATGTCTCCTAATCCACTCTCCATAGCTTCCACCCATGTTTGGAATTGACTATGGGTGCGCATCATCACGCTCCTCTATCAATACCCCAAGTGATTATCTTCTTTACAAATATTTAATGAAACAACAAACAAGAAAGGAAACACTCAATAAGACAGATGATTATCTTGTTTAAGTTTTAAATGTGAATCCCTAAGTTGTTTTGTGTGTTTTAGATGTGTTGTTTGTAAAAAGTGATCTTGTGTTGCATGTTTGGAAACTTGTTGGATGATATTCTGGTGTTTAATGGGCTTTCACATGTATACTTACAGATCAATAACCTGGTGATGAAATCTAGGTCACATAATCCCACCTATAATGTGTATTAATGAAGTCCACACATGGCCATGGAGCACAGGTCCTACCAGTTCCTCATCCAGTTCACCTATAGTTTACGATACACCTCTTCGAAGAGAGATGCGTGCTATAACCCACGGGCTATGACGGATCTTGGAACCGGCCTTGGAAAAGAACAAGGTACATGGGATTTGAGATAACGGATAGAGATGAAAGACACCTCGACACAATCTACTAGTGGATGGTGATGAAATCCACCTCACTAGCATTTAAATGTGTCGTGGTGTGTGTGGTTCTTTTTAACTTTAAAGAAAGTAAGCAAAGAAGCATCCAATGATCATTCACTAAATGCATGCATAAAAGTGCATTTTACTTTCAGAAAGGGTTAGTAACAAAAATATCTCATGAATGTAGCTAGGAATGTGAAACCCTAAATGTTAGCCTACCCATTGGGTAGGCTACAAGCAAACAAGCCAAAGAGATGCATTCCTACTCTGAATTTGTTTTGATTTTTCTACCTTTATATGTTTTTATTATTTTGCATTTTAATAAAAGTATAAATGAAATTATATCCTTTATAAACAAGAAATATGTGAGAAAAACCAAATAACACTAAAAATAAATAGTTTTTGTAAATTCAAAACAGAGATGACAGATTTAGGGACCTACCTCATCACTGCCAAAACTTGCTATTTCTAAAATTCTGCTCCAAAAGGTCTCTATTTTCTATTTTCTCTAGGGTGTGATGAATAGTAGGTTTGTATCTGATCTAGAGTGAGGCGAATTCATATTCGCCCTAGGGGGACATGAATAGCAGACCAATATTCACTTTAGGGCAGAATGAATAAAACTTGCAACATAAAAATATGAAAAATGAGATCTAAACTTCACCTAAAGCAAAAGGGATAGGCTACCACCATGATCACCACTGAAGTAAGGAAAAATAGTGCACAAAATCATACATAAAAAATGTGTGTATCTATGTCCTATTGCGTATGAGCATCAAACGGAAGCATGCAAGTAAGATGGAAAAGATAGCGAATAACAAGAAATAAAGAAAAATAGATTGTTTCTTATTAATCACATATATCAGATCTAGGTTAAAAATATGTCCCCTTTGAGGGCTCAAATGGGTGATACAATTTTTTACAACTCGGGTGCCCAAGGATCAAAATCCTTCAAGAAATTCAGGTGCACATCCAATGTCTTTTCTCGTACCCACAATCGAGGTGGGTGGGCCAAGGTTGTTTCCACCTATGTATTTAATCCAGATGTATTTTTCTTCTTCCCAATGCACTGTAATGACCTGAACCTGCACAAAAGGAAACCAAAAATGTCAAACAGAGAGTGCATGTGATGAAAATCATGCAATCCCCACAAGGGCAAAATAGCTAATAGTGATAATAAGCATCAAATGAACTCCAAATGCTATGAAATTATAGAGGGATGTAAAAAAAAATGTTTTGGAAAGATATCACCATAAATTTCACCAAAATTACATCCGATGGGGCTTCAAAACTCGAATCACCGTTCGCACCCTGTAAAAATCCAAAGCAAGCAATTTATGACCCTACGCATATCCAAAATGCATGAATATTGGAAAAAATAAATTATATGCTATTATAAGAAAACCCATTTTATCATATTTGCAATATCAATCACATTTTGTGTGCTCTCTCAAATGACCATCGGATACCTTCAAGAGACCCTGCAAAAAACTAAAAATGCAATATCTCAGCCAATATAGCTTAGAATGACATGATATTTGAACTGTAGAATAATATAAGCATATATAAAACATATAATTAAAATTGTTATAAAATTGTATATGGATTTCTATTCGTTTTGGGGTGGAGTGAATAGCAAACCTATAAATTGGGTGGCGCACCAGGGTGCGACGCCGTAGAATCTCCCTAAATTTTACCACCAATTCCACTTGGGAATGATGAAAAACCCTATAAAATATGTTATAAAATTTTGTGATGGGATTCACTCAGTTGGTTTGGTTTTGTAACATATTGCGCCTCATAATTCACTCACAAACCTCTTTCGCTAGGTAGAGATTTCGAGGGAAAAATGGGCACAAAAGGGTAGAAGAAAATATCTGTAGTACTCCGTTAATTTTTCTCTCAAAATATCCTCTCCTTTGGTGTGGAAAATATCTCCACTTTATAGCCTAAGGAGGCTTCAGGGATCAAAAGGCATGCGAGGGCATGTGAGGCATGAGGTGCCACTTGGACACTAGGATGGCATGTGTTTCCCAATTTGGCCTCCCTCATGGGCTAGAGCATTAATATGTTGTGTTCCCTACCCTCCTAGCCATTACGAACCAAAAATATAACCGTTGGAAGACACCATTTTTCTAGGTTTGAATTTTTGCTAGTCAAACCTACTATACGTTCCATCCTAGAGTGAATGTTGCTATTTGCTCCAAGGTGTGATGAATAGGTTCTGTATTTTTCCCAGGGTGGTACGAATAGTAGCAAGGTGTCAAAAAGGTGTTAAAATTGGCCTAGAACATTTCATAACCTTGAATTAAGTGGTTAGAACCATTGTATACCTCTTGAGGGTTGCCCTGGGGGCCTTGGCGTGTCGCAAAGTCACTACTTATGGTAGCGCAATCGAATTGACTAGTTTTAGTGTCTACACAAGTTATCTATTCAAGGGAGTGGATAATGGTTCTTCATAATGATTTTATTCAAAGCTCTACAAATTCTTCACATTCAATATTTATTTTAAGCCAAAACAATTGGACTACCACATAGTAAAGCACTTGGTCTAATGTGCCTCTTCTAAACTAATTCTTGGATCTTCCTCTTAATTTCAATATTCTTCTTCATGAAAATGAATCCACCCATGACTCATAAGGAATGCTTAGGTATTGGGACAACTCTAAATACAATGCAACTTAATCATGTCATTAATGCTATACAAGCAACCATGCATAAAATATAATAAAACAAGCCATCAAGAAGAGAATCCTATACTTCTCTTTATAATGATCCCTTAACCTACATAAGTCTTAGGAATAATTATAATAGTTACTCTTTCAAAACCAAAATTTCACAGTCTATATTATAAAAAATAACCCCATACTTCTCTTTATAATGATCCCTTAACCCACATAAGTCTCAGGAATCATTATAATAGTTTCTCTTTCAAAACCAAAAGATCCAACTATTATTCTTAAAGAAAAACCATTAACATAGGAAAATCATTTCCTAATAACCAAGCTAAAGCATTAAAAAAAATCTCTTTTTATAATTTCCAACTCTTGAATGCATCCAACAACATTTCCTTTACTAACATTTTAAGAAAAGACTCTTACTTCTATTTTTCAAGTTTACAACAACAAACTAAAGCATTAACAATAAAAGAGTATCCAATCTAAAACCACATCTTCCTTAGCAAGTTATTAACCAATAAAAAGTCTCTTATCCAAAAGCTATAACTTCTCCAAGACTAAAGCAACATTCATATATTTCATAACAAAAAGGATATTTCTAAAATTTGAAAGAGATATCTAAATAATATGTTTATAACCTAAAAGAGATTCAATCCAAACAATAATTATGACTAAGCTATAACCAAATATCACTCCAAAACCATCAAAAAATTATGTCTAAATATCCACACCTAGACCAACACTCAACACAAGGGATAATTTGGTACATTCAGCTTAAGAAAAGAGTAAACACATGTTGATCTAACTTCTACTAGTGAAGTAGATCACACCCAAACCTCAAAACAAGATGACCTATGGCTGGAAGCAAGATTACAAGTATTCTAGCCACCTCATTGGTATTACATAAAACTTCCATATAAGTTAAGAATATGAAGGTGCATAGGTCAAAACTAAGTGGATATCTAAAACCCCTAAGTAAAGACAATAAATAGATACAACAATAAGTGGATATCTAAAACCCCTAAGTAAAGACAATAAATGCACCAATAAACATGCACTTCACCACCCAAAATGGTATCTAAGCTCAACATAAAAGGAATACTAACATCAAAACCAAACAACACTCATGAATTCTACCCAACAATACATAGCTAAACTCAAATTAAGATAAAGGTAACATAAAAGGGGTACCAAAAATAACATGAAAGTAAGAATACCAACAACCAAAGAGGAGATGTAAGCTATAGAACAACATATATCAACCAACCAACAAATAATGCACCTGAATCAAAAATTTTCAATGTCCCCTAGTTTGATGTCACACTGCCCAGAATACTTCTCCTCTAAGCCTTTGATTCTTACTTTTTCTTCCAATAACCGAATTTTCCCCCCTAATAATTCTACTCTATTCAAATAGAATAAAGTGCCCTTTTGCATGGAGGAAGTGGCATTTATTTTCAAGCTCAAGAAGACATTACTTTACCAATACCACCTTTGTGCCAATTAAGGTGCCACCCAAGCATGACAATCATAAAAAGAAGGCTAAATTTAAATTTGCAAGCCATTCAATTTTTATTCCAAACATTAGGGAGATAATGCAATAATTAAAGGTTAAATTTGCAAGCCATTCAATTTGTATTCAATTTGATCTAATGGTGTGAATATGAAATAAACAAAATGCAATGCATCTACATGAAGGTTATTTTGTTACCCTGAGATGTTGATGAGCAAGTCATCACCATAATTTCCCAAAATATCTCTCATTGTAGGTGGTTCACCCATATGATCCCACCAGTGAGAGCACCTGGTCCTGCACCCACAAATATGTTAGCAGTACCATATTCCAAGCATAAAATACTACAATCATATAATCTTATAGATATCATAAAATGAAGCTATGAAATTAAACATTCACACCAATACATAGTTCATTGTCAATAAATATTTCTACCAAGGAGGGTTGTTACATACTCCCCCATTGGACTAAACATTGTCCTATATGTTTCTTGCAAGTGAGTAAAAAATTGTTTCATTTAAATTAGTATGTACATGTTACCTCATTTCTTCAATATTTTTGTATCTGGAACAATTCTCAAAATACTGGTCCCACCAGACCTTACATTAATTTAGGGTTTGTTTCCTCAACATCTTGGAATGAAACCCTAGAATATCTATTGGTCTCACCTTAATGGCTAAGGGATCTACCATCTGCAATTTAAAAATATTTCATATGTGAATAGGATCAACAACATATTTCCTTATAAGCAAGTATATGTGGAAAGTATCATGATCTTTGACAGGTTCGACAATAAAGAAAGCCTATAGGCTACTGGGCTAATATTTTCAATGATTTCAAAGGGTCCAATATAATGAGGATCTAACTTAGTTGACTTGATGGAAATTTTTATGGGTCTAACTCTCAATAAGACTCTCTCCTATAGAGAATGTTCTTGGTGATCTTTTCATATCAACATAGCTCATTTGGTGATTGATAACTTCCTTGAGCCTAAGTCATATTGCTTTGAGCTATTCCTCCATCTGTTAGATATTGTTCCATATTATCATCACTCAATATTCTAGATTATCCCATGATAGGGGTGTTTTACATCATTGGATATACAAGGTTTTAAACGGGGCCATCCGCAATGATGCATGGTACCCATTATTATATGTAAATTCAACAAGATGCAAAATGTCCTCCCATTTAGACTTTTGGTCCATGTAATACATGCATAGCATATCTTCTAAAACTTGGTTTACCCTCTTAGTATGACCATATATTTTAGGATGATATGCAAAACTAATATTCAACTTCATACCCACTACATGATGTAGAGCTTGCTAAAAATTTGATGTGAACCTAGAATCCTTGTATGATATAACCACCTCAAGAAACCCATGTAGCCTAGAAATTTCTTTAGAAAATTTATTTTCAACCACCAATGCATCATCCATGATTTTCTCTAATATGAAGTGTGCAACCTTGGTCAACTTATCAACCACTACCAAGATTGCATCATGTTGGTATATATTCTTAGGTAAACCCATAGTAAAATCCATAGAAATTACCAACCATTTTTGCATAGGTATATCATGTGGATATGATTTCCCTACTAGATGTCAATGTTCCGCCTTCAAATTTTGGTATTCTAAATATCTTGCAATGAAACTAGTGATATCTTACTTCATTTTGGCCCAATATAAGGTCTTTTTCATATTTTCCCTCATTTTCAACCCTCTTAGATGAGAAAAATAAGGAGAATTAAGTGCCTCTTGCATAATAAATCTCCTTAGGTCACCATTTTTTGGTATAACTACCCTATCTTTACAGCATACAATTTCATAATTTATGTTGAAACCCTTATTCTCTTCAGGATTTATCATAGTTTTGTCTTGGATTTCTATGCCCTGTAGCTAAATTTCCTTAACCCTATCCATCAAGTCTATATGGTTCTAGGTCAATGTGGTTATGTGCCTTCTCCTACTCAAGGCATCAATAACCTTATTTTATTTCTCTTTGATATACTCAATACCAAAGTCGTATTTATCTAAGAACTCTACCCATATTATCTACCTTACGTTCAACATAGGTTGGGTAAAAATATATCTCAAAATTTTATGGTTTGTTCTTAGGTCAAATAGTCTACCCAACAAATAATATCTCCAGACCTTTAGGGTATGCACAACTACTGCAATTATAGATCATGCGTAGCATAGTTTATCTCATGCTTGTTAAATTTTCTAAACTCATAGGCTACTATAGCCTCTTCCTCAGATAATATTATTGTTGTGTTTGCACAACACACCCCAATCTATATTGGGGACCAACTTTTTGAACTTTTTATGGACCTTCTCTTATTTTTCTCAGGTTTATATGCAATTTTTATTCATCCAAAGCTTAGGTTTCTAGCTAAAATATTTTTATGTATTTAAATTTTGTTGCACTTTGAGCTTGTTGTGATATTTATTGTTATGATTGTATTTGTAATTCCTTCCAATTGATTTTATCTAAAAATATATTTTTGGAAAATTATGGTTTTGTGTGGGCTTTAAGGAGAATTAATGTCCAAAATTGTTTACCTTCAATATTTTGTTCAAGATGCCACTAGCAAGGTCTCTTAAGAAGTTATTAGAAAATGATTGTGTATCCATAATTTAAGTGCAAATATTTTCCCGATATTATGAATGGCTATGTAAAAGGGAGTTAAAAAGCATACAATTTTTAAATTTGTTGGAAACTCAGAAAATCCTTATGCAATTTTTGAAACCCTAGTGCTCAAGTGAAATAAAATTTTCACTTCCAAGCAATTTTATATCATTTCCAAGCAATTAGAAAATCATTCTAGGTAATCAAGAATATTTTGCATGCTTTGAAATTTGATTTCTAAACAATATAGAATATATATCAATTTTGGAATTATTGAAAATTTTCTTTGTGATCAAGAATAACTTTTCGGTAATTAGAAATGTTTTCCAAGCTATTGGATTTCATTTTAGGGCTATTGAAATTGATTATTGGTAGTTGGAATTTATTTTTGGGCAACAAGATTGAATTTCTAGGCTTTGATAAAGTATTTTTGGATAATCAAAAAATTCAATTTTGGGCTCTTGGAAATTAACTTTGGCTAGTTAAATTTGTTTTTAAACTTTTGAAATTTATTGTCGTGCAATGAGAAAATTGTTTTCGTCACTTCTAGGAAATCAGGAACTAATTTTGTGCCATTAAAATACAAAGTGCACAAAGTTAGAATGTATGAATCCAACACGCAATGCCAGATCCAAAATTTATCTAAGTGTGGATGTTTCTGAAAATATTGTACCATGGTACTAAGCAAAGAGGTACTAAAATCTTGTCACCCATCAACTATGAGAAAAAAAACAAATTCATCTAAGTGTGAATATTTTTGAAAACCTTGTACCATGGCACCAAGCAAAGAGATATCAAAATTTTATCACCTGTTGGCTATGAGAAAAAAGCAAAGTCATATAAGTGTGGATGTTGTCAAAAATCTTGTACCATAGCACCAAGAAAATGGATACCCAAAGCCTATCACTGGATAACCATCAAGGGGCTTGAAATAGGCTCAGTATAGAACTTGTTAGAGTCTTTGTACTGCTAATATCAATAAATAGGGACAAGAAACCTGACAATTTTGAATGGATTAAAATTTGCTAAGTATAAAAGTGTTAGACTTTGAGAGATGATGGTGTCAAAAAAGAGATAAAAAACTCAGAGCTCAAATTCTTGCCAGTTATAAAATAAAGCTGGACGATTTGGAAATGACATCTGGAAATTAGAAAATCAAGCTCGACAATTTGGAAATAAATTTTGGAAATTGGAAAATAAATCCTGATAAGTGGATATGAAGCTCGATAATAAAAAAATTCCTACGCTTAAAATTTCGTTGAGTGAGACCCAACAATGAGAATTTAGCATCCAAATAATAAATATTTAGCATCTGACAATTGGAAATGAACCCGACATTCAAAAATTCACTAAGGTAATGAAGCCCAACAAGAATAAAAATGAATCCCGACAATAAGAAAAATGAAGCCTGACAATAAGAAAAATGAAGCCCGACAATAAGAAAAATCAACTGACACTTAAAATTTTTCTAAGGCATGAGGTCGAGCAATTGGAATTTAGCATTCAGATATTAAATATTAAGATCAAAAATTGGAAATGAGCCTAGTATTTTTAGATTAAAACCTGATATATGTTTTGATAGAAAAAATCAATATCTTAGCCAAAAGCTTGGAATAAAAGCTAAAGCAAAGAAATTAGTATATGACATTTAAAAGTTAAGCTTGGAAATTTGAAATTTTATCATGCACTTAGAAATTACGCCTAACAATTGAAAGATACCCTAGAAATTAGTGATTCTTTAATACAGGAAAAGAAAACCCATAAAATAATATTATGCAAAGCCAAAAAAAAAATTAAAAAAAAAAAAAAATTATATTTTTAAAACCTTAGGAAAATATTTAAAATTAATAATTTAAATTAATATTAATGTTCTAACCTTTGTTTTTTTGTTATTTTGCAGAATATTTGTTGGTGGTTGCATTAAATATGGTGGAAAAAATGGCAAGCATGAAATTTCAATGCAAACTAGGCAAGTACAACTGTGCAAGATGGAAGATATGGAAAATTAATGATCAACCTAGATTTTGTGGAGTAATAAAGAGTTAATGAGGCATGGTCATTCTAGAATTCTTGAGCATCATGCAAGTTAAAATTTAATGAAGTACGACCATTCCAAAGCTCCCAAGCATCATGTAGGTGAAGACTTCACGGGGCATAATCAAAATAGTGTGCATTTAATGAGGTATGGTCACAGTATGAGTAGTCTTAAAGGGTATGTCTTGGAATTAATTATAAATGTAACATTAAGTGAAGGCCAAAAATTGTATAAATAGTGGCTCGCTAGCTAGTTACAAAGGTTGAAAACCATCTATTAACTAGCCTCTTTTAGTTTTCTTCTTTTTTATTTGTAGTCGGATGATATTTTTGAACCAACTAGTTCTTGTTTTTTGAGCTTTGTTCTTATAATCCACTAAAGTGGACAAATCTGAAACAATGCACTCAATTACTACCTTTTAATACAAAAGGCTTTTGAAAATTGTTGTGTTCAATTGTGCATGTTGATGGTGGTTGCACTCAGTCCATTTCATAGTTTGTTGCTCTTTGAAGATTGCACCATATCAAAACTTAGGCTATGTGAATACTAGTTGGATTGAGATTGGTTTAAATTGGGTTGTTGCTTTACCAGATTAAAGCTAGAGTTCAAGGTAGTATTAGTTTATTTTCTTTTATTTTCTCTTACCCTTTAACCTTTGACTTTTCTTTGAAATTTTAAATTAGGATTAGTTTAGTTTTTGTCCAAAGCATTGAAGTTATTTTTCTATAATGCATTTTAAAATTTCATATAGCTTCAAAAGAATCATTGTTGTTATATATGTGATATATTTTAATTGCAATGAATGATATATATTGGGCAATCACATTTTGCATATCTTAAAATTTAGTAGTTTTATGTTTCATTTTTAATTTTTCTCAACTCATTTATATTGCAATATCAGTGTAGTAGAATTATTTTTAGATAGTTAAACATTTTATCTAAAGGTAATTTTCCCATAAACTTATCTTTTGAGTCATAACAAACAAAGTCCCCTTGAAAGAAAAGTTATCAACGATCTTTGAGTCAAAGATCTGGCATACCTAAACCTTGGGGAAAAGAGATTTCCATTTCAAGAGGGAAAAAATATTTGTTTCAAGTACTTTGTCATGCCCTTGATAATGTGTCATTTGCACACTCAACAAATACCCCATCCAAAACTTCTAGGGATGCATTTGTACACATGATAAAATTCCTAAGAGGATTTGGTATTTTGAGAATCAATGTTGTTGTTAACTTATTTGTTAGAGCCTCAAATGTGGCCTCACACTTATCCATCCATTTGAATTTTTTCTTATTTTCTTGAATATTGGTGATAGAATAGGTAAACTTAGAGTAATATCTCATAAAATACCTATAATATCCAATGACTCCCATGAAAATACTAACTTCTATCACATTTATTGATAGAGTTCAACTTAATATAGACTCGGTTTTCTTTGGATCCACAACGATTCCCTCTACTAAGATGGTGTGTCCCAAATATTACACCTCTGGGATACAAAATTCACACTTGGACAACTTCCCATATAGTTGGTTCTTCCTCAATACTTATAATACCAACCTGAGGTGATGGTCGTGTTCTTCCTTAGTATGAGAATATATCATAATATCATCTAGGAATACAAAGACAAACCAATCTAGATATTTTTTGAACACACTATTCATCAAATTTATAAAAGTTATCGATGCATTTGTTAGCCCAAATGGCATACTGTAAACTCATAATTCCCATATCATGTTTTAAAGGTCGTCTTGTATGCATCCTCTTCTTTAATCCTTAGCTAATGATATCCTGATGTCATATCTATTTTCAAAAATATGGTAGCATCCTTTAGCTAATCAAAAAGGTCATTGATCCTAGGCAAAGGATACTTATTCTTAATGGTTACCTTATTCAACATTCTATAATCTATGCATAACCTCAAGGAACTATATTTATTTTTAATAAACAATATCAATGCATCCCAAGGACACACTAGGTTTTATCAAACCCTTTTCTAACAATTCTTGAGGTTGCACCTTCAATTATTGCAACTCAATTGGGATCATTTGTAAGGTTTTCTTGCAATTGGTTCAACCCCTAGCATTAACTCAATAGTGAATTCAAATTCCCATCAAGAGAGTAGACCTGGAAGATCTTCAGGGAATACATCTTGAAACTCATCAAGAATTAGATGTTTCTTATATCATTTCATAAATATTATACTCTTTCTTTTATTAAGTTGTTATCTCTCTAACTCTATCAACCCTGAATAGTTGAAGAAAAAAAATTAGTCTAGAGATTAGTTTCTTCTTGTCTAGCCAAGTCATAAGCCTCCTGTAAATTTTTAGGTTTGAGTAGATTTATCATTTTCATTATTTTAGGGTCTATACCTAGGATGAACTTATGCACCTTTAGGCACTCATTATTCTCGTAGTCTGGTACATACTTCAAAATTTTCACTAATATCTTAAAATACACCTCTATTGATAGTGATCTTTTTTTAAGCGTAGAGAATTTCCTAAAATTTTCTAGATAAAACTACTTTGAAAGAAAACTATTTCTTAAAAGCCCCAATGAAATCATCCCACTTAAGTTCCATGGCTTGGATATTTTTTCCCAAACCAAATTTTCCCACCATTCTAGAGCATTATCTAGAAGATGAAGGGTAGCCCACATAGTTTGCATTTCAGCAAAGTAACTTTTCATGGAAAAGAAGGTTTCTAACTCTTTCATCCATGAATTAATCTCATCCCCCCTTATTTCCCATTAAATTTAGTTACTTTCATATTCTTAAAGTTTCTTGCTAGCTCAACCTCTATCCAAGCTTTGCCCTCTTGGATTATTTTGATATTGTTCTCTTCCTACATACCCTCTACATTTCTAGTAGTACCTTCTTTATTGATCAAGGTTTCTATAAAACTTTTGTGCTAATCCAAATGCTATTGAAGCATATTTACTATGGAGGATAGATCTTCTACTCTCCCATCATATCTTATTGTTCTCTTGGTATCCCTATTGGGGTTCATTGTCCTCTCAACCCTTTTACTAGGAGTTGTTGCTCTCCCAATTTTCTTGCTGGAGTCCATAGTTCATCTAGTCTTTTAGACTATGTTACCCCCTTATGCATCCATTTTGGTTTTCTTTGAAAAATTTCCCTTTTGAAAAGGTGTCATATCTTATCCATAAAAGGAGTTGGGTAAGTTACAAATTTCCCTTAATTATACTTACAATTAATTAGCTTCATTCTCCTCATGAACTAACATAGATTATTATCACTCAATTGATAATAATTGGGGTCACACTTTCCTTACTACAAGGTGCCAAATCCAAATTCACACATCAAGTAAAGGCTCATCCTAAGCACACTCAATAAAATCTTCGAACCCTACAACATAGGGCTCTGATACCAATTATAACAACCCAAATCTACCAACTTGAGAGAGAGATAATTTTTTTGAAACCTATCACAAGAAAGGTTATCAATAGTTCCCAATGATTTTCTCTTAGAATTCTTAAGGATTCACCAAATTTGAGTTCTATGTCACTGTAGACAACACTAAATGGATAGGTGAGGCCAAACTCCAATATTTTTTTGGGTTCACCTTGCTAAACCTCATCATTTAGAAGGATGCCAAAGTGGTCCTCCAATTTTTCCATACCCTAAATGATATAGGATAATGCACCCATAGTGTGGGGATTATCCTTAAGGTCCATAACACTTAAAGGAGAAAAACTATTCCTTAACCATAACCTAAGTCCATCTAGGTAGGTTAATCAAGTGGAAAGCCTTGACCTTTGTAGGCTAACTAAGATTAGTACCACTCACTTGGTATTGAACATGACTACCCAAACCTACACACTCAAGGAATCGCCATTGCTATATTATGAAGGGTTTCACAACTCCTAGTCAATATGCACTCAATCCTACTCATTCAAGATGCAATGATTCACAAGAAATCTAGCTATTGTATTCTCACAACTCCTTCCAAGTTCATGAGTTCTTAGCTATTGTATTATCCCAACTCCTTCTAAGACTCATGTCTACTTGGTTATTGCATTCATGCAACTCCTCCCAGGATTGGGCTTTTATATGACTTGGGTCCCACAAGAGATTCTAACCAACCCAAGATAACTTTATCTCTAATTAAATTTTGTTGCACTTTAACCATATCAACTTTAACGAGAATTTGACTTCACAGTTGAGCTCCAACCTGGAGTAGAACCCATACACAGGGCTCCTTATTGAAATAACCCTATAGAAATGCAAGAGCTAAAAGTATAGCTACAAGTATTATTGGAGAAATGACTAATTAGACCAAGTGTGTCACCTTGGGGTGCACAAATGTTATTCATAAAGAAAAAATATGGTTCCTTGAGGTTATGTATAGATTATATGATGTTAAACAAGGTAACTATCAAGAAAAAATATCCCCTAACAGGATCGAAGATCTCTTCGATCAGCTTAAAGATGCCTCAATATTTTTGAATATTGATTTAAAATTGGGATATCACCAATTAAGGATTTGGGAGGAGGATACTCACAAGATGCCATTTAAAACTCGTTATGGACACTATGAGTTTACTATTTTGACTTTTGGTTTAACAAATGCTCCAAATGCATTTATGAATTTGATGAATACTATCTTAAGGAAACATTTGGACAAATCCATATTGGTGTTCTTGGATGATATTTTAATATATTCTCAAAATAATACTAAGCATGATAATCACCTTAGGGTTGTGCTAGAACTACTCAGAAAAAAACAAATCTATGGGAATTTAACCAAATGTGATTTTTATATATCAAAAGTGTAATATCTAGGACACATTTTTCAATATAAGGGATCATAGTAGATCCTAAGAAAATAGAAGCCATTTTGAATTGGTTTCCACCCACAAATGTGATAGAAGTCTGAATTTTCTTGGGGTTGACTAGATACTATAGGCGTTATGTAAAATACTACACCAAGATAACCTCTCTAATTACTAACCTATAGGGGAAAGGGAAATAATTTCAATGGACAAATAAGTGTAAGGTAGCTTTTGAATTTCTTAAGTAAAATCTTACCACACCTCCTATATTAAAGGTACCTAATCCCCATGTGATTTTTTTTGTGTGTACAAATGCATCCTTGGAATTTTTGGATGGGGTGCTCTCTCAAGAAGAGGTAGTGACGGGCTTTAGATCAAGAAAACTGAAGTGACATGAGGTCAATTATGCGATACATGATCTAGAGCTAGTAGAGATGGTGTTTGCTCTCAAGAGTTACCGAAACTATTTGGTAGGTAGACCTTTTGAGCTAAGGACATACCATCAAATTTTGCAATACATATTTACTCAACCTCTACTTAATTATAGATAGAGAAGATGGATGGAATTTATCGTAGAATATGATTTTGACATTGATTATATTAAACCAAAAGAGAATAAAGTTGTAGATACACTAAGAAGAATAAGAATACATAGTTTTTTTGTCACGTGTCCATGTAGACTTGATAGAACAAGTCAAAATTATGTAGAAACAGGATGCATACTGCAACCAAATTTGTGAAAATATAGAATGGAATCTAGATGAGAATAAATATTTTATCTTTCAAGGATAGGGTAGTCATAACTAAAATGGGTGATCTGAGGAAAATAATCTTGAATTAAGCTCATAGATCACCATATTTTGCTCACCCAAGAGGAGCAAGGATGAGAGAAAATATGAAAATATTCTATTGACTAGGAATGAAGAGGGACACAACTAAATTTGTCACTCAATGCCTTGAATGCCAAAAGGTAAAGGTAGCATGTAGGCGTCCAATGGAACTATTGTATCTGCATGATGTACCTATGCAAAAATAGTAGGCAATTGCAATGGATTTTATTGTTGGTCTGCCTAAAAATCAATTCCAATAGACTGACCAAGGTTGTGTATTTTATACCCAAAAATACTAAGGATGACATCATTGTTGTGGCAAAGAGATATTTTGGCTTCATGGATTTTCAAAAGTAAATATCAGATAGAAAATTGAGATTTACATCTGATTTTTTGTAAGCCTTGCATCGTGCCATTGGTACCAGATTGAATATTAGCTCTGCTTACCACTTAGAAACTAATAAATAGACTAAAAGAGTGAACCAAGTGTTAAATGATATGCTTCACATGTATTTTATAGATCAAAAGACCCATTGGAAGTATTTACTTATATCTGGTGGAGTTTTCCTACAATAATGGTTACCATTCAACTTTATTCATGGCTCCTTTTGAAGCACTATATGGTAGGAGATGTAGGATACCCTTGTCTTGGGATAATCCAGAAGACCAGATTGTAATTGTTCCATGTATGGTCAAATATAAGGAAGTCATGGATCGACAAAAGAGTTATGTCAATTTGAAGAGATCACCACATGAGTTTGTTATTGATGACAAAGTGTTTCTTAGGGTGAGACCGATGAAAAGAGCTTTTAAGTCCACAAAACTAGACCCCTACTTTTTTGGACCATTTGAAATTACAGAGAAGATTAGTCCTATGGAATATAGACTTGCCTTACCACCCATCTTGTCCAAGATCCATGAAACCTTTCATATTTCTTTGCTTAGAAAATGTGTTGCTAACCCTGAGCATGTGTGGGATTTTTCAAATCTGCAGATGGTAAATCTAGAGGCTATAGAGGTTCAACAAATAAATATCCTTGAGTACAGATCTAAATCAATTAGAAAGGAAATTTTGAAGCAATGCAAGGTTCAATGAGATCCCTACTCCGAGAGAAATGCTACTTGGGAGAAAGTAGCTAACATGCAAAGACACTTTCCTTTTCTATTTGATGATGCTTTGTAAATTTTTAATTTGTGTTGGAACCATGATGTACACAAAGAACTATGTTGAACCTATGGGGAGGAGGATGTCATGACCCTCCCTTGGTAGAATTTTTATTTTGGATATATTCATGCTTTGCTAATAGTCTTACTATTGAGATGTTTTATTATTTGCTTATGGTTACATTAAAACATATTGCTTTATGGAAAATGTGGAATGAATTCAATAGAATGATTTATTGGCTCTTGTTTAATCCTTGTAAACTTAAGTTGAATAAGAATTAAGATAAACAATGTTGATAATATGACTGGCCATTTAATCATTATTAGATGCAAATAATAGTTTATATTTGGATATTATGCTACTAATGGAAATGACATGTTTGTAGGAGCAAAGTTTTCGCAGATGAAATAAAAATATTTAAGCATGCTAAGAATAAGGTATCATATAAAATGGAAATGATAATTACTCTTAGAGATGACAAATCTAAGGAAGATAGACTTTGCTTTCATCTTAGTGGCATAATTGATTTTATGTGTGGAAATGAACCATCGATAATGAGATTGTTTGGATAAAGGAGTTGATGGATAGGAATTGATGCTTGTAAAATATTATTCATGCTTTGGTTGATTTATGATTGCTTATTTGAATGGAGCCAAATTAAATTGTATTCATGCTTTTATTTTATGATAATGTTTATCTCCTATTCTTAAAAAAAAAAACTTCTTGTTTGCAAAACACTCTTTTTGATAATATTATCATTTCTAAGTTGGAATCTAGCATGCTTGAGTTTATTTCCTATTTTCACGGATATCATGGGGAAGTAGGTACGGTATTGATCATAGAAATCATAGTGGATATCTGAAGGATATGGATAACAATGAGTGATAGATCGTTGGGTGGATAAAAACAAGAAATATAAGGTAAGGAAGGGAGATTGATGTTGCATGAGGGAAAACAAAAGGGGATACAAATAATAAAAGAAACTCTCATTCATCACAGTGGAAATAACAAGAGAAAGACTCTCCATTTTTATTGAATAATTGAGATAGTTTGGATTGGTTTGTTCTTGTTTCTTTTAGAGATAGATTTTGACCATATTCTATGTTGCTTGTGGAATATTTGGTTTGTGTTTGAAAGCTAGTTTGATATGATTGTTTAGAAGTTCTTGGAGTTTTTTTTCTGGTTGTAACTCTCAGTTGGACCATGCTTTCGTTTGTGTTTCTTTTTAGAGATATGAAAATATCTGTGTTAAACCTTTACCTTTGCTTGAAATATTTGTGGATTTCCTTTGGTTGGTCTCTTAGTTTCTTTGTTTAGCAGTTTTTTGTTATGTTATAGTGGAACTTGATACCTTAGGAACTATATATTAGAAGAGATAACACAACATAATTCTTTCCTGTATAGTTTTTTAGATTATTTTTAGGAATAAATGTTTTAGAGATGAGAAATCCTTTTAGCAACTTCTTGAGCTTGGTTATCCATATAACTGCGTTAAGGTTCATAAGGTGTGGCACTATCCAATAAATTATTGTAGGAATTCTCTAGAGTTGGGTTTACTCTTTAGAAGCCCTCCTAAGTTCCCTGACTGGAAGTTATGAGCTGAACCATCGTAATATGTAGTCGAGTCTTCACCTTGCTAGATATTGAATTTGGGGTAAGTTTAGTAAGGGTGTTTATTTCTTGGAATTTATGAAGGAAGTTGAATTGTCCTTTATTTTAGTGCAATTGCCTTCCAATTTTGGATGTGTTTTCTTTGAGCACACACACATAAATTTATGTGTTTACCTCATAATTCTTGTGTAACGACAGTAGTGTGTTTTATTGAAAATAGATTATAGAGCTTATTTTGTTTGAAATAAGTTAAAATGGAATCTATTTTACTTTATTATGTTGAAAGAACGAAATCAAATGAGGATTATAGTAAAATATTTAGGAATGAATTTGTTTGAAATAAGTTAGAATAAAATCTATTTTACTTTTATTGAAGGAGTGATTGTAGATAAGGATTATAGTGAAGTTTTCAAGATTGATTCTTGTTGAGTTTCCTTGCTTATGGAAAATGTGAATTTTGCTTGTTTCTAAAAAGAAATACCATGATGAAAATTGAATGGGTAAACATATGTTTTATCATGGGTTTTCTGAAATTAAAATAATGTCTTGCAAAACTTTTAGGATGTTGAAACCATATTTGGGTTTTCATGTGTATAGTTATGTTATCATTATGGAGTTTGATGGGTAAACATATGGATGTTTACTGGATGGAAATGAGTTGTATTTTTATACATGATAGATCTGCATTGACATAAATAGAGATTTGGATAGATACCTTTGACACCATTTTCTTAGCATGCTCAAGGAATATTTTGGAACTCTGTAACCTAGATGATGAAAACTTGAACGAGTTTCCAGAAAGAGAGAGACTTGGAAATTTTTATAGTGTCTTTGAATGGTTGTGTAAGCTAGAGAATATGATTATCATAAGTTTACTATGGAAGTGTTTAATATAACTTTGGTTACTTCAATTATGTTTTATATTGCTTAAGATGTATTGGATATCAGGGAACAATTCCCATTGTAATTAGGAGAGGTTTAAATATTTCTCCAAACTCAAGATCATTTGTAGAAATTCAATCTTTTCTAAATATAGTGATAGTGAAACTTAACCACATTTGTCACTATTTGACCATTGTGTGATTTAATATTTTGGTAATATTAGAGAATTAAAGGATTTATTAATGAATCTTTAATACAATGTGGTTCACTTTAATTTTTTTTATGTTTATCTCCATGATTTATAATGAAACTAGTGTTATGCTTAGTATCATCATGGATGGAATAGAATAGATATGGTTAAATGGATCTTTAATCCTTATTAGTAAAATGATTTGTCCATTGATATCTTAACTATTTATGGTATAAAGATGTTTGGTTTACTACGTATAGTAGTGAAGTAGAGTAGAAGAATTTGTTAATGTTTTTCTACGAGTAGACTCTTAATCTACAACATTTATATTTCTCTAAGTAGGATTATAGGCTATGAAATTAGATAAACCTAGGGGACTTATCCATTCATCAAAAGAAAATGGGAAATGGTAGAGACTCTAGTTCACTTCGCATACCTACATTAAGAGACTTATTTATGAGTGCAACCTTATTTGAAATCCTAAAAAATGGAAGAGTTAACTTGATATAAATTGGTTTAAAAGAAATTAAACAACACTACACCTAGTACACTTACATAAATAGGCTTATGGAATTCATAGCGAAGGGTGCACTCTCAGTCGGATTTTCCAATAATAGAACCTTGGATAGAATTTACTCTCTATAACTTTGGGTTGAACTTTGCTTAAGGTTTTCTAGGATAGGTGTGGCATGAAGGAGAACCTAAAAGAAAAGAAAAAAAAAGGTTAAATAATTTGGGTTGTGACATATTGTATCAAAGCCTAGGTTTATAGTGGTATAGCTTTTCTACACAAGGCTAGTTGTGGTGTGTGATAGAAAATATACCTAGGTAGGTTTTTAACTCTACTAAATATAATGACTAGTATTATAGATGGTACTTTGAATTGACTCCTAATGACTCTTCTATATGTGGCCAAGGATAATTCCACCTAAGAGGAGAGGAAGTGTTACCGCAACAACAAGGTAGACACAACATACCTATGCAGAGGGTAGAATTCATGATGTAGGTTTAGAGAACCCTAGTTATGAAAGAGAGGATCTCACAACAACAATAACCCAAATTCATGAATAGGTAGAAACACAAAGACAAATATTGGACACCATATTGAATTGGGAAACACTGACTAGAAACTCAATAATAGAATAGGCAAATGAACCCCTTACATAAGTACAACACATTAGGGTTCATCTAGAGGCTAAATTGGACAAGGATATAAAGTACTTAAAAGTCTTCCAAATTTAATGGAGAGGAGGACGGTGAAAAATATGAATCTTGGTTGAAGGAAATAGAAACCTATTGTAACATGAAGAATTACTCCAAAAATCATACATCCTATGCCACTTTACATCTTTAAGGTGTTGGTATAGACTAGTGGAAGACACTTAGTACAGGACTAGATCTTGAGGTAGCAATAGATATGATTTAGAATTTTTTTGTAAAGGCTTTTAAGGATATATTCCTCATAGAACACTTCTACTCCTAAAATTTTTAAGAGTTCACTAAAATTTGGCAGGGAATTACGATAGTAGAGAACTATAATAAGAGACTTGTTAAGTGAAGTATGTGTTGGCATATAGTGAGAAAATGAAGATCCATAAGTTCATACTAGGAGCAGATCCTAGAATAGGATAGGAGGTGGACATGCGTGAACCTATTACTCTTCAAAAGGCTTACGATTTGGCCTAAAAGGTAAAACCTATCTCAAATCCTATTTTTATTATGATGGGTTAGACAAACATGGCAAATAAGCACTAAGAAAATGAAATAGTGTAGGTTTCATAAAGTGCGAAGGAGAACATATGAGTAAAGACTCTTCCAAGCAGGATCAAAGGAATGATAGGAATTAGGGGAGGTTTAGGAATCAGTTTCAAGGAACCGCAACCCCAATAATCACAATAATGGTAACAATAGATCTTATCAAGGATAGACTAGTCCTCCTATCAAGGTTATGCATAAGGGGTTGGACTCAAAATTTACTTGTAAAAAAATAGTAAATCCTAATTTAATTCAAGGTGAATCGTGGTGAATCCCAAGAAAATCAAATCAATCATCTTCACACCAAAATTTACAGTATTGGAAGCTCTAAAAAGTAAGGTTATCTTTGGGACACATTTTGACCTACTAAATCACCTTATAACTTCACAAAAACACCACCATTAGATCCGATTTGAAAAGATCTTTCCAACGAGTACAAATATACCTATGTTTTGATCTATATTGTGGCAAATTGACCCTAAGAAAACATTTGTCCTAAAAAATTTAGGTGAATGGACCGACATCAAGGGTCCTCATATTCACTAATTTTTAATTTTGAAAATCTTAATATTCACCCAATTTATGAATATTCACCACTGTGCTTAACCTTGCTTTCCATCACAATGGAGAAAGCAATTAAGGGGTAGAGATAGAAGACATATCCAGTACCCAAAATTAGATGTTTTTATTGTGGTGGACCACACTATGCTAACAACAGTCCATACAGAGTAGGATTGAATTCGAAGGGAAAGAAACCAATTTACAAGGAACCTGCAAGCAAGGAATCGATGCATAAGATTTATGCAATAATAGTAAAATAGGATCTAGAAGGGCAACCCACTTTATTGTTGATAAGAGGTAAGGTATTTGGTAGGAATGTTAAAATTTTGACTGATAGATAGATAGTTTTGTTTCCACTAATTTATTTAAATATATATTCTAAAGACCCAAAATATTGTTACAAGGGTGGAAGGTTGAGTATAACTTGAGACAAATCCAATCTATGAGTCAATGCTACCCTATGGAAAAAATTGCCTTACCTAGTGGAATGACCATAATATGTTTGTATGTTGCACCTTTGCATGCCTTTGATGTAATCCTAGGAATGGATTGGTTGCAAGCATGTAGGGTTGTAGTCAAATTTCAAGATAGATGGATAGAATACTTGGAAGAAAGTGGGAAGGTGCAAAGGTTGTATAGTTTACAAGGGGCTTTCCAACCCCAAATCCTTTCAACGATGCAACTCAAGAAAGCTATGAAGAAAGGGGGAATGGTTTATGTTGTTAAGATAGACAAGCTAGATGTTGAGAAGAAGGAGGTGTTTTGTAGACACCCACTTCTGCAATATTTTAGAGATGTTTTTTTATAAGATCTACTTGGATTACCACCTAAATGAAAATTTAACTTTACATTTGAGCTCCAACCTAGAGTAGAACCCATACATAGGGCTCCTTACTAAATGAACCCCATAGAAATGTAGAAGCTAAAAGTGCAGCAACAAGGATTACTGGATAAAAAAACTAATTAGACCAAGCATGTCACCTTGGAGTGCACCAGTGATATTCATAAATAAAAAGGACGGTTCCTTGAGATTATGTATAGATTATAGGATGTTAAACAAGGCAACTATTAAGAAAAAATATCCCCTACCCAGGATCGAAGACCTATTCGATTAGCTTAAATATACCTCAATATTTTCAAATATTTATTTGACATCTGGATATCACTTATTGAGGATCTGGGAGGAGGATACTCACAAGACAACCCAATTTAATTATTTCCTATATAGTTTTGTAGATTTTTTTTAGGTGTAAATTTTATAGAGATGAGAAATTCTTTTAGCAACTTCTTGAGCTTGATTACCCATAGAATTGCATTAAGATTTGTCAGGTGTGGAACTATCAAATAAAATATTTTATGAATTCTTTTGAGTTGGGTTTACTCTTTAGAATCGCTCTTAAGTTACCTAACTAGAAGTTATAAGTTGAACCATCATAATGTATGATCGAGTCTTCACCTTGCTAGATACCGAAGTTGGGGTAAGTTTAGTAAGGGTGTTTATTGCTTGGAATTTATGAAGTTGAATTGTCCTTTATTTTAGTTTAATTGCTTTGTTGTTTTGTACATGTTTTCTTATAGCACACACACATCATTTTATGTGTTTACCTTGTAATGCTTGTGTAATTATGATAGTGTGTTTGATTAAAAATAGATTATAGAGCTTATTTTGTTTGGAAGAAGTTAGAATGGAATATAAATTACCTTATCATGTTGAAAAAATAAAATTAGATTAGGATTATAATAAAATCTATTGGAATGACTCTGTTGGAAAGAAGTTAGAATGAAATCTATTTTAATTTTATTGAAGGAGTGATTTTAGATAAGGATTATAGTAAAGTTTTTAGGATTAATTCTTGTTGAGTTTCCTTGCTTATGGAAAACGTGAATTTTACTTGTTTCTAAAAATAAGGACCATGATGAAAATTGAATGGTTAAACATATGTTTTGTTATGGATTTGCTGCAATGAAAGAAAATCTTGCAAAACTTTTATATGTTGAAAACAAATTTGGGTTTTTGTGTGTATAGTTTTGTTATCATTATGGAATTTGATGACTAAACATATGGATGTTGACTGGATGGAAATAAGTTGTATTTTCATGCATGATATATCTTCATTGAAATAATTAGAGAGTTTTCTAGATCCCTTCAATACCCTTTTCTTAGAATGCTCGAGGGAGATTCCAAAACTCGATAACCTAAACGATGCGAACTTGAACAAGTTTCTAGAAAGAGAGAGACTTGGAAATTTGTTGAGTGTCATTGAATGGTTGTGTAAGTTGGATAATATGACTATCATAAGTTCACTATGGAAGTGTTTAATGTAACTCTGGTTACTGCAATTATGTTTTACATTGCTTAAGATGTATTGGATATCAAGGAAGAATTCCCTTTGTAATTGGGAGACTTTTAAATATTTCTCTAAACTCGATATCATCTATAGAAGTTGAATATTTTCTAAATAAAGTGATAGTGGAACTTAACCACATTTGTCACTGTTCAGAAATTACGTGATTTAATCTTGTGGTAATGCCAAAGAATTAAAGGAGTTATTAATGAATCTTTAAGGTAATGTGCTTCACTTTAATTTTTGTTGATGTTTATCTCCATGATATTTAAAAAAAGTAGTGTTGTGCTTAGTACCGTCATGGATGGAACAAAAAAAGAGATGGTTAAATGAATATTTAATTTTTTTTGAAAAAATGATTTTCCCATCGATGTCTTAACAAGTTGTGGGATAATGATGCTTGTTTTACTACGTATAGTATTCAAGTAGATTAGAAGAATTTTTTAATATTTTTTCTATGATTAGACTCTTAATCTACAACATTTGTATTTATCTAAGTAGGAGTATAGGCTATGGAATTAGATAAACATAGGGGACTTATCCTGTTCATCAAAAGGACATAGTGAATGGTAGAGACTCTAGTGCACTTAGCATACCTACATTAAGAGACTTATGTATGGTGTGGTGATTAGTGAAACCTTGTTCAACAACCTAAAAAAGGGAAGATTTAACTTGATATAAGTTGGTTTAAAAGAATTAAACAACACTACACCTAGTACACTTGCATAAATAATCTTATGAAAATTGTAGAGATGGATGCACTTCTAGTCAGATTTTCCAATAATAGAATCTTGGATAGAATTTACTCTCTAGAATTTTGGGTTGACCTTTGCTTAAGGTTTCCTAGGATAGGTGTGGCATGAAAGAGAACATAAAAAAAAGGTTAAGGAATTTGGGGTTGTGACAATAGTGCAAGTCATCTATTATCATAAAGGAGGCAACATCACCATTAAAGGTAGTTGGAAATAACAAGTCTACACATCCAACAGTTCCATAGAAGATAGTCAAAGAATTCTACAAAGGAAAGACGTAGATAAAAAATAAAATTGCAAGAGTTGAGCATTGGAAAAGGACGTTGAAAAAGGAGTTAGAAACCTATTATCACGTGGAAGGAGTTTTTCCATGCATCCAAAGTGAAGAGTGTCATGTTGAAGAATAAGGTTAAGCACCCAACATCATAGTATAACATCTCAAATTCAAAACTCTATCAAAGATAAAATAAACGAGTGTCAGCATCATAGTGTAATGTCTCAAATTCAAAACTCTAGAAAAGATGAGACAAAGAAGTGTTAGCATCATAGTGTAATATATCATATCCAAAAATCTAAAAATAGTGTTGAAGAACCCTCCATATGTGAGCACCCAACATGGACAAATAAGGAAAAAGGAATTATAATAGTCATAAACCACCAAGAATTTGAGCATCACTCATCATAGGCACTGAAAGAAAGAGCTACTAAAAATATTTCCAAGAAGGGAGAAGAAGACAAGTGTCACGTATCATAGGTGCTACACAGAGATGAAAGAAGGAATATTTTTAAGAAGGTTTAAAATAACAAGTGCCACTTGGCACTCCCATATCATATTGCATCAAGTTAAGAAGGCATCCACGTACGTAAACATAAATGAGGAGAGCTAAAGAAACATTTAAGGTAAAGTAAAAGGCTATTATTTTTTAAGAGTACGTAGAAACTAGCAATAGAGAGACTTATACTTATAAGTAGAAGACCATATTTGAAGAGATTCCAAGCCTTATATAGTGCACATAACATCCAAGGATAAAAATTGCATATTAGAGCATATATTCAGTAAGAGTTCAATTGGAGAAAGGAATACAAACCAGCCTAGTTACAAGAAGGAGAAAGTGGACAAGCAAGGTGAAGAGAAACAAGTGAAATCAGCCCTTGCAAATAGCATACATTCCAAACAACTTGTAAATCAGAATCAAGGTTCAAGAAGGTGAGAAATATTCATTACTATATTGCAAGTTTGATATCAAAGTTTATTACATATTCTAGAGATATTAGTAGGAGTAATAAGGTGTTGAAAGGATATCTAGAAAAGAATATTGGTTATATAGAAAGCAAGAGTTAAAACTAGAAGCACATTCAAACCATTTCCATTGCTTCAAAAGAATATTTACAAACATCAAAATCACAAGGAGATATAAGGAGTAGAAAAATCTAGTTTGCAAATACATAAAATTTATAAAACTTATAATTAGGGAGATATAAGGAATCCTATGTTTGATATTTTGAGCCCTTAAGTCAAAGTTGTCATCACCAGATGAAGTCATAATTAATTGTCAAGAAATAAAGTTGACAAGGTTGTCATTTGATATCCAGGAAGAAGCTTCAAACACCAAAGGTCAAGAGAATCAATGCAAAAGTTAAAGGTAAAAGGGCTCCATAATATTTTAATTTTATATGGAAGCTTATTTTAAAAGGTGTTTCATAAAAACCTGAGGCTTATTGCAAAGTTAAAAGGAGGCCTAATATTTATTTTATAAAATATTTAAATTGAAAAGGAATTTAATTTTTATAAATAAATATCATTAATACCAAGTTGTGCAAGAAGAGAAGGCCCTAATAAAACCAAAGGTTTTATTAAATTAATTTATAACATTTAAATTTAAATAAATTTAAATCACTTATAAATTAATTCGAACGCCGACATCGAATAATATTGGAGCGCAAACATGTTTGCATAAAGGATGAAAGGCTATATATATACCATGCCTTAAAGGTATTTTAGTCATCCTTGCTTCGAACATTATTTAGTATGCAAATTGAATGAAGAGGAGGTCATGATAAAAGACAACAAATTTATATTTTGTGTAACAACGATTGAGAACAAATTGAAAGAGCCAAATTTTTGAGAGCCAGCTGGGCAGCGTCACCTAATGGCAAGGAGGCATTGGCCAAAATTTTGAGGTGTCGAGTGGCCTACGTTCGAAATGTGATGGTAGTGTTTTCATTGTGTTGGAAGCACCAAGGGATGGCACACATTTTTATTTGGTAGAGAGAGGGAGGTTCATTGAACACGTTGTGCTCTCCACTCCTACAACGAGCACTTAGCTCCAGTGGCTGTTGGAGCCACAACAAAGGCATTGGTCATGGGCTACATTGAGGGTTCAAATACCTCCAAAGGCAAGGTAATTAAATTTTAATTATTTTTAATATCGCCTAAAGTTGGGAGTTAAATGGGTTGCTAGTTAGAAATAGTTGAAAGGGTTGCTAGTTGAAAATTGGTGTTTTTCAGAAATTATTTTTAATAAAGTTTGGAGTTATAAGGAGTTTTATTTTATTTTTAAATAAAGTCTTAATTATTATATTTTCATATTGGAGGAGTAAGACTTTAAGAGTGTTGATTTTTATTTGTAAAGGGATTTTTGCCAAAGATATTATTATGAAGATGTTGGATATTATTTGAAAGTTGGAGCGATTGAAGAACACAAGCTTATACTGAGAGGGGGGGTGAACAGTATAAGACCACTTTTAACTTTATCTATCAATACAACTTTCAAACCATTAACATGCAGAATAAAGATAGCAGTAATAACAACAGTAAAACAATGCACAAAATGCAATCCACAAAGAGACACAACAATTTACGTGGTTCACCCAAGGTGGGCTACTCCACGGATAAAACTTTTCTTCTAAAAGTTGTATCAAAGTCCTCTGGGAATCCTTCCCGATTACAATGTTTATGAGCCTCGACTCAAAGGAGACACCTTCCCCTAATTCTGCTTTGGCTGGTGATCCTCTAGAAGACCTCTACCTCCTTCGCCCTTAGCAAGTGGAATTCTATCCATAGAAGACACCTGTCTTCCCTGCTCTGGCTGGAGATCTCTGTCCTCAATTCTGTCACAGCAAAGCTGGTCCTCTTCTCTGCACCAAACACAGTCCTTCGGTCTGGCACAATACTGTTCCTCTTCCTCTATTCTTTTTTTGCACTTGGTTGAAACCAATATTTTACTATCTACGCAAATACTACAGTTCTCGATCAAAAACACAGTAGCACAGATTTCGCGTATTCTACGTATACACAACAATACAGTCTTCACAAAATACAGTAGCACTATCTTCGCAAATACAGTAGCACTTCCTTTTCACTTTTTGTCTAAGTCACGATAGCATTGTCTTCGCAACCTCTGTCTAAACACAGCAGACGCTCAGGCTTCTACTTATGCACTTCTGCGATCGATCTTCTCCCCGCACTCTCTCTGCATAATTCGCACTTCGAACGCACACTTAATCGATGCCCAAACTATCAAAACATCCCTCCTTTTATAGAGTAAGATCCATGGTCATTACATCCAAACTTAGTCGACTATTATACTTCCACTACGTCGGCTGCAAAACCCTATGCTGCGTCGGCCCAAATTTTAACTTTGTCGGCTCAAAGTTAACTCTGTCCTCAACCGCCTCCCTGTAGCTTCTGGCATGAAACTTCAACATGTCACGATATCGCGACACCTTTGCCTACCGTACACCTTCTATAGCTTGCTGTAGCGATATCGTGATGCTTTTGCTTTTGTCTGCTTCCCTTGGCACTTCTGTCATGAAATCGTGACACTTTTGCCTTTCGCTGACGTCATCTCACTTCTGTCATGAAATCATGATGCTTTAGACTTCAAAGCCTTCTTCTCCGCTTCTGTCATGAAATCGTGACACCTTTGCCTCTTGCTGACGTCATCTCAATTTGTCATGAAATCGTGACGCTTTAGACTTCAAAGCCTTCTTCTCGCTTTCGTGTCGCACCTTTGCCTCTTGCGTCTTCTTTGTCGGTGTGACACTTCTTGCTTCTTCAACCTTTTCTTGGTTTGCACTAGCGAAAATGGAACATGTCACGAAATCGCGACGCTTTCGCTGCCTTAAGCTCTTTTTTGCCAACTACTCGTGAAATTGGAACATGTCACGAAAATCGCGACACTTTCATCTTAAGCACTTTTCCAACGAAAACTGGAACATGTCACGAAATCGTGATGCTTTTTTTTCCAGCTTTACAGCTGCCAACTCAACCTATCATGAAATCGTGACACTTTCTGCATCCGTACAACTTCTTTGAAACCTGTCACGAAAATCATGACGCTTTAATCACCTCAACTGAAATCGTGACACTTTCTACAACTCAACCCTGCCAACTCAAACTTGTCATGAAATCGTGACACTTCCTGCAACTCAACGCTGCCAACTCAACTTGTCACGAAATCGTGACACTTTCTGCAACTCAACACTGCCAACTCAACTTGTCACGAAATCGTGACAATTTTGCCTAAACTTTCTCTCTCCTAAAACATGTCACGAAATCGTGACAGTTTTTCCAGCCACCTGCGAACTTTTTCTAACTTATCTTTTTCTTGATCTTTTGCAACTGGGCTACTCTGATTTTCTGGGAGACTTACTGACCAGTTGAAACCTTCATCAAAACACATACTTAGACATAAAAACAAATTGCTCCAAGAACTCCTTGACATCAAAAACAACAACTACCAAGAGCTCCTTGACATCAATGACAACAACTAAACTTAGGCAAAGGCAATGTACTCAAGGTACCCAAAATTGCCAACAATCTCCCCCTTTGTCATTGATGGCAACCCTTTACTAAAAACACATCTTAAAGAGCCAAAACTGAAATCAATCTCTTTGAAGTTTTGCTCCCCCTGACTTGAAGCTTTCCTCTTCACTTGAAACTCTCCCCCTTACTCATATCTCTCCCCCTTACTCAAAACTCTCCCCCTTTGTCATCAATGGCAAAGGGTCACCTTTGGGGCTTGGGACTAAGAATGAGCCTCTTAGCTTAGTCCCTCCCCCACCTCCTATTGAGGTGAATTAAAACTAGGGTGGGAGTACAACTCCCAATTTCTCCCTTAGATACTCAAATGTATCTCTTGGAAGAGGTTTTGTGAAAATATCTGCAATCTGTTCTTTAGTAGACACATATTCTACCTTGACCTGCTTATCTTGCACTTTCTCCCTTAGAAAGTGATACTTGATGGAAATATGCTTTGTCCTTGAGTGCATTACCGAATTTTTGGAAATACTTATGGCACTAGTATTATCACAAAATATGGAGATGGGTTGTTCATGCTTGACTTTGAAATCCTCCAAGGTGGTTTTCATCCATAGAACTTGAGTACACCCAGCCACTGCTGCTATATATTCAGCTTCTGCTGTAGATAAAGAAACTGAAGGTTGTTTCTTACTTAGCCAAGAAACCAAACTCTTTCCTAGAAAGAATGCTCCACCACTGGTGCTTTTCCTGTCATCATTACTGCCTGCCCAATCTGCATCTGTATAGGCTGTGAGAGTAAAATCATCACCTTTGGGATACCAAAGCCCAAAGTCCATAGTTCCCTTCAGATATCTGAATATCCTTTTAACTGCTATAACATGAGAATCTTTTGGAGCAGCCTGAAATCTGGCTACTAACCCAACAGCCTGCATGATATCTGGTCTGGTAGTTGTAACATATAACAAACTGCCTATCATCGATCTGTACAATTTTTGATCTGCCACTGGAGATTCATCATTTTTACTCATCGTGCATCCTGTAGTCATTGGAGTACATACAGGTTTGTTGTCCATCATCCCAAATTTTTTTAACATCTCTCTGATATATTTTCCTTGAGAAAGAAATATACCGTCTTTTGATTGAGCAATCTGAAGACCCAAAAAGAATGATAACTCACCAATCATAGACATCTCAAATTCCTTTTGCATGGTGTTAGCAAAATCTTTGCACATCTGGGTATTATTTCCCCCGAAAATGATATCATCAACATAGACAACTACAATCAGCATATCATTACCTTTATCTTTTATATACAAATTGCTATCTGCCACACCTTTCCTGAAACCTTGCTCATGAAGGTACCTGTCTAGTCTTGAATACCAAGCCCTAGGTGCTTGCTTTAACCCATACAAAGCCTTTTTCAATTTGCACACATAGTCCGATTGATCCGAGAGAGACACGCCTTCTGGCTGTTCTACGTAGACTTCTTCATCCAAAACTCCATTTAAAAAGGCTGATTTCACATCCATTTGGTACACTTTGAATGCTTTGAAACTTGAAAGAGCCAAAAACATTCTGATGGCTTCGAGACGAGCAACAGGAGCAAACGTCTCTTCGAAATCAACACCTTCTACTTGGGCATAACCTTTGCAAACCAACCTGGCTTTGTTTCTGACAATCTTTCCATCCTCATTGAGTTTATTTCTGAAAATCCATTTTGTGCCAATGACATTCTTGTTCCTAGGTCTTGGAACTAAATCCCAAGTTTTACTTTTCTCTATTTGATTTAGCTCTTCATCCATTGCTTTTACCCAAAATTTATCTGCACATGCTTCACTGAAATCTCTTGGCTCAATCTGAGATAATAAAGAAATATTTGTAGAATCGTGTGCCGGAATGATTCTTCTTCTAGTTTGTCTGCTGTTTGGATCACCAATGATCAAATATTTGGGATGATGTTTCTGAACATATCGTGATGGTGTTTTGGGAAGCAGCTGCTATTTTTCCTCTTCTTCATCTGAAATCTCTCTGAATTCTTCTTGACATATTTCATCACTGATTTCCTTGACAGGTTCTCTTATTCCTGTCTTTTCATCAACTGTTACATTTATGCTTTCTACGACTGTATGCGTTCTTTTGTTGAAGCATCTGTACGCCTTGCTTCTACTGGAATAGCCAAGAAAAATTCCTTCATCACACCTAGGATCAAACTTACCCAGGTTCTGATCTTCCCTTCTGATAAAGCACTTACTCCCAAACACTTTGAAATGTTTGACTGTAGCTGGTCTTCCTTTCCACAACTCATAAGGAGTTTTATGATGATTTACTCTAAGTTGGGCCCTGGTGATAATGTATACTGCTGTACTGACTGCCTCTTTCCAGAATCCATCTGAAAGTTTTGACTCATTCAACATTGCTCTAGCCATATTTTCAATAGTTCTATTTTTTCTTTCAACTACTCCATTTTGTTGAGGAGTTCTTGCTGCTGAATATTCTCTCTTAATTCCCTGATGCTCACAGTATTTCACAAATTCATTAGAGGTAAACTCTCCTCCTCTGTCTGATCTTAAACATTTGATTCTCTTTTCAGACTCATTTTCGATCATTTCTTTGAAAGCTTTAAATTTTTCAAAGGCTTCAGATTTTTCTTTGAGAAAAGTCACCCAAGTCATTCTAGAATAATCATCTATAAACAACATGAAGTAGCTTTCTCCCTGAATGCTCTGAGTTCTGGTGGGGCCGCATAAATCAGTATGAATGAGATCTAATGGTTTTGAAGAAGTATACCCTTTTGATTTAAAACTGATTCTGGTCTGTTTTCCATGTTGACAAGGACCGCAAATGGTGTTATGAGGTCTTTTTATTTTGGGCAAGTCTCTAACTGCTTTCTTGTTACTAATGTTGACAAGATTATCAAAGCTCAAATGCCCCAATATTTTATGCCATAACCAACTCTCATCTTCTTGAGTTAGGAAACACTTTTCCTTTTTTATTTCACTAAGCATGTAAAGATTGTTTGGAGTCCTTGTAGCACTTGCAATGAGTTTTCCATTTTTTTCTTTACGAATCTCACATCGATCCGAAAAGAAAGATACTATGTGTCCTTGATCACAAAGTTGACTCACACTTAGAAGATTATGTCTTAAACCTTCTACAAAAAGCACATTTTCAGTTTTAGATTTTCCATCCAAGCTAAGAGTCCCTTTACCACAGATTTTAGCAGACCTGTTATCTCCAAAACTAACTGTTCCTCTGTTTGTGTTTTTTAAAAACAAAAACTTATCTTTTTCACCAGTCATATGTTTTGAACAACCACTATCAAGATACCATTTCTCAGTTTTGTCTTGAGCATGAAAAGCAGTTTGAACTATCATTGACTTAGACCTAATCTCATTTCTCTCTTTAGCAGACTTAAGGTTAGGTCTATCCAAACTGCACATCCTTGCTATATGCCCAACATTCTTGCAATTGTAACATATGACATTTTTATCCAAAAGAGGTGCAAAAAAGTTGACATTTTCCTTACTATGGCTATTCACGGATTTAATGCAATATATAGCTTTGTGACCAAATTTCTTGCAAGAAAAACAGTAGCCATGGAAGGTATTATGTAACCTGTTTTGATACCTTTGATGATTGTTCTTTTTGTGCCCAACTGGAATCCAACGTTCATCAGGCTGAAGATTGATCTTGCTGTCTCTTCTTCCTGTCATGATGCTTGAGAATAGAACTTATCTTTTTCACCCTTTTCTAAAACTGTATGTTCTTCTGATAGATCCTTCTCCAAGCTGTTAGGCTATATCTGGAGAAACCTGCTCTGATACCAATTGAAGAACACAAGCTTATACTGAGAGGGGGGGTGAACAGTATAAGACCACTTTTAACTTTATCTATCAATACAACTTTCAAACCATTAACATGCAGAATAAAGATAGCAGTAATAATAGCAGTAAAACAATGCACAAAATGCAATCCACAAAGAGACACAACAATTTACGTGGTTCACCCAAGGTGGGCTACTCCACGGATAAAACTTTTCTTCTAAAAGTTGTATCAAAGTCCTCTGGGAATCCTTCCCGATTACAATGTTTATGAGCCTCAGCTCAAAGGAGACACCTTCCCCTAATTCTGCTTTGGCTGGTGATCCTCTAGAAGACCTCTACCTCCTCTGCCCTTAGCAAGTGGAATTCTATCCACAGAAGACACCTGTCTTCCCTGCTCTGGTTGGAGATCTCTGTCCTCAATTCTGTCACAGCAAAGCTGGTCCTCTTCTCTGCACCAAACACAGTCCTTCGATCTGGCACAATACTGTTCCTCTTCCTCTGTTCTTTTTCTGTACTTGGTTGAAACCAATATTTTACTGTCTACGCAAATACTGTAGTTCTCGATCAGAAACATAGTAGCACAGATTTCACGTATTCTACGTATACACAGCAATAAAATATTTGCAAAATATAGTAGCACTATCTTCGCAAATATAGCAACACTTCCTTTTCACTTTTTGTCTAAGTCATGATAGCACTGTCTTCGCAACCTCTATCTAAACACAACAGATGCTCAGGCTTCTACTTATGCACTTCTATGATCGATCTTCTCCCCGCACTCTCTCTGTACAATTCGCACTTCGAACGCACACTTGATCGATGCCCAAACTATCAAAACATCCCTCCTTTTATAGAGTAAGATCCATGGTCATTACATCCAAACTTAGTCGACTGTTATACTTCCACTGCATCGGCTGCAAAACCCTGTGCTGCGTCGGCCCAGATTTTAACTTTGTCGGCTCAAAGTTAACTCTGTCCTCAACCGCCTCCCTGTAGCTTCTGGCGCGAAACTTCAACATGTCACGATATCACGACACCTTTGCCTGTCGTACACCTTCTATAGCTTGTTGTAGCGATATCATGACGCTTTTGCTTTTGTCTGCTTCCCTTGGCACTTCTATCATGAAATCATGACACTTTTGCCTTTCATTGACGTCATCTCACTTCTGTCATGAAATCATGATGCTTTAGACTTCAAAGCCTTCTTCTCCGCTTCTATCATGAAATCATGACACCTTTGCCTCTTGTTGACGTCATCAACAACTTTGTCATGAAATCGATGCTTTAGACTTCAAAGCCTTCTTCTTAGCTTCTATCATGAAATCATGACACCTTTGCCTCTTGCTGACGTCATCTGCAACTTTGTCATGAAATCATGACACTTCTTGCTTCTTCAACCTTTTCTTGGTTTGCACTAGCAAAAATGGAACATGTCACGAAATCGCGACGCTTTCGCTGCCTTAAGCTCTTTTCTGCCAACTGCTCGCGAAACTGGAACATGTCACGAAATCATGACGCTTTCACTGCCTTAAGCTCTTTTCTGCCAAATGCTCGTGAAACTGGAACATGTCATGAAATCATGATGCTTTCGCTGCCTTAAGCTCTTTTCTGCCAACTGCTCACAAAACTGGAACATGTCACGAAATCATGACGCTTTTGCCAACTGCAAGCTGCCAACTCAACCTATCATGAAATCGTGACACTTTCTGCATCCGTACAACTTCTTTGAAACCTGTCACGAAATCGTGACGCTTTTGCCAACTGCAAGCTACCAACTCAACTTGTCATGAAATCGTGACACTTTCTGCAACTCAACCCTACCAACTCAACTTGTCACGAAATCGCGACACTTCCTGCAACTCAACGCTGCCAACTCAACTTGTCACGAAATCGCGACACTTTCTGCAACTCAACACTGCCAACTCAACTTGTCACGAAATCGTGACAGTTTTGCCTGAACTTTCTCTCTCCTAAAACATGTCACGAAATCGTGACAGTTTTTCCAGCTGCCTGCAAACTTTTTCTAACTTATCTTTTTCTTGATCTTTTGCAACTAGGCTACTCTATTTTCTGGGAGACTTACTGACCAGTTGAAACCTTCATCAAAACACATACTTAGACATAAAAACAAATTGCTCCAAGAACTCCTTGACATCAAAAACAACAACTACCAAGAGCTCCTTGACATCAATGACAACAACTAAACTTAGGCAAAGGCAATGTACTCAAGGTACCCAAAATTGCCAACAGCTATAAGGTGTATTTTGTTTGATATCATTTTGTATTGTGATTCATTGAGAAAATTATTATCTTCTAACCTTTCTTTGAGATTGGCAAAGAAGTGATTGTGAGTGTGGCAGATTTATGAGATCCCTTCATCATCAAGAAAAAGGTATGAGCACATTCTTCCATAGTTGAGTTGATTGATTGACTTTCTAGAAAACAAAGTTTGGAGTGAAAAGGATTTGATTAGGGTTTCCTTTTCGAGAGTGTTTGAGTTAATGCTTCAAGGTTTTTTGGAATAAAGAGTTGTTGTTAAAACCTTGTTTTATAAGCATTGTTGTTGAAGCCATTGGTTGTGTGAAGAACTTGAGTTAGGGTTTTGCAAAAGAACATGAGTATCATTGTTATGTGAAGATTTGTTGTTAAGCATTGTTGGAAATATTTTGAGTTGATGTTTATATGCTTGGACTAGGGTTTGTGAGAAAGGGTTGTTTCATTGAGTGATTGGTTGAGTAGAGTTGGTTGAGCCTAGTCAAGTGGGTGTGTGAAGTGTTTGTTCAAGTTCCATAAAACAAACTATCCTATATTCTGATTTGAGTTGAGAAAGTGTTTGAGCATTGAGTTGAAACATATTGGGTCTCTAACAATTCACTTTATGTTTCTATGAGATTGGTTAAGTTCTATGTGAGCTTATTGAGCATATTTGGACAAGTTCTGAGTGAACTTGTTGAGCAGATTTGAGCAAGTTCTGAGTGGACTTGTTGAGCAGATTGAGCAAGTTCTAAGTGGACTTGTTGAGCATATTTGGACAAGTTCTGAGTGAGCTTGTTGAGCAGGTTTGGACAAGTTCTGAGTGAGCTTGTTGAGCAGTTTGAGCAAGTTCTGAGTGGACTTGTTGAGTATATTTGGACAAGTTCTGAGTGGACTTGTTGAGCAGATTTGAGCAAGTTCTGAGTGGACTTTTTGAGCATATTGAGCAAGTTTTGAGTGGACTTGTTGAGTAGTTTGAGTAAGTTCTGAGTGGACTTATTGAGTAGTTTTGAGCAGGTTTTGAGTGGACCTATTGAGTAGATTTGAGCAGGTTATGAGTGGACCTATTGAGCAGATTTGAGCAGGTTCTGAGTGGACCTATTGAGAATATTTGAGCAGGTTTTGAGTGGACCTATTGAGAAGATTTGAGATAGAGCTTTGGAGGTGATAGAGTAGAGAGGATAGTAGTCTCTAGTGGATAGAGATCCATCAGCCAGGGTAGTGAAGATAGGTCTTCTGAGTGGGGATAAGAGTCTTCAGTGGAGAGAGATCCACAAGCTAGTGTAGTGGAGGTAGTAGTCTTCTAGAGGATCACCAACCAGAGTAGAGGAGAAGGAGTTCTCCTATGGATAGAGATCCATGAACTTGATTTAGGGGATTGATATCTCCTTTGGATAGAGGTCCATAAACATTGTAATAGGGAAGGATTCCCAAGAGATTGATTGAGAAAATTTTAGTAAAATATTTTCTCCGTGGAGTAGCCCACATTGGGTGAACCACGTAAATTGTGGTGTCTCTATTGTGTATGGTGTTTTGTGCATTGCTTTGATTACTATTGTTGATATTTCTATCTATACATTGCATAATATTGATTGGGAAAGAAAAGTAAAAAGTGGTCTTATACTGTTCACCCCCCTCTCAGTATAAGCTTGTGTTCTTCAATTGGTATCGAAGTGGGTTCCTTCAGAAGAGTTTAACAACTTGAAGGAAAAGCTAACAAGAACACAATGGATCCTAAGGAGGTGTCCTCAAATAATTCAGCACCAGTATTTGATGGAAGTGACTATATGTATTGGAGTATGATGATGAAGATCTACCTGATGGCACTTGGCAATGAAATTTGGGAATCAATGGAATTTGGATACGATCCCTTAATCAATCCTCCTACAGATAAGGAAGGTAAGCTTTTACAACACTATAATTCAAAAGCAATGAATGCACTTGTGAGAGGTTTGTGTAGAATAGAGTCTATGAAAGTTATGCATTGTAAAACTACAAAAGAGATGTGGGATAAATTGTAAAATATATATGAAGGAGATAAAAGTGTCAAGAAAGCAAAGATGTAAAATCTCAAAGGACAACTTGAAGCATTAAGAATGAATGAAGAGGAAAATATTAGTGCTTATCTAATTCGAATTGATGAGGTTGTTAATGATATGCAAGGACTTGGAATGAAGATTGATGAATCAGATGTTTGTGATAAAGTCTTAAGAACTCTTCCAAAAATATTCAGTGAACAGGTTTCTGCTATAGAAGTATCAATGGATGGTGATACTTTGACAAGAGATAAATTGCTTGGTATGCTCACAACTTTTGAGATAAGAACAAAAGATCCTATTCCCCAGAAGGAAGCAACATTCAAAGCAATCAATAAGACAAAGGGTAAGAAGTCAGAATCAAGCAATGAGTCATCTAGTGATGAGGAAGCTAATTATAGTAAAAGAGATAAAGATTCTAGAAGATCCAGAGATCTAAGATCTGTTAAGTGTTTCAATTGTGGAAAGTATGGATATTTTGCAATAGATTGTCAAGAACCTAAGAACAACAATGGTGAAGAAAAATAGGATCACAGGTACAGGGATTCAGAAAGATACAAGCATCAAAAGAAAAGCAAGGATGGACAAAATAGACAAGGAAAGAAGTTCTTCCAAAGGCAAAAGAGGAGCTACTATGCGGATAAGGCAAGTAAGTACTCAAGTGATAGTGATGCTAGTTTTTCAGACAATGATAGAGATGAAGTCTTGTTTATGATTGAAGAAAAAGAGCAAGTTAAGAAAAGGACTCCAGTAATTCTCAAGTGTTTTAGATGTGGTAACTTCGGACATCTTGAAGATGATTGTACAAGGAATGGTTATAGTTTCAGTGATGATGAATATGAAGATGCACTTGAAAGACCAGATGAAAATATTCTAATGGCATTAGAAGAAGAAGAAAGTGATCCTATAGAAGACAAGCCAATAGAAAATAAATATGAGGACAAAGGCAAACAAATAGAGGAATACTCAGAAAAGAATGGTTATGATCTCAAGGGAGAACTTATCTATGCTCTTGACATGGTAAAGAAGGTAAGGAAGCAACACTCTAAACTTGAAATTCAGTTTCAAGAATGTGATGAAGAGAGAAGATTGCTCATAGAGGATTTAGAAAAATCAAAGGCTAAGGCAAAGAGGTTCAAAGATAAGTTAGAAGCAAAGATCTTGGAATGTGAGAAGTTAGCACAAGAAGTGGCACTACTAAGAGAAGATTTAGAAGACTCCAAGGTCAAGATGAAAGGGTTCAAAAATAGCTCAAAGAACTTGGATAAGTTCATCAAGATACAAAAGCCTACATCAAGCAAAATAGGTCTTGGATTTGAACAGGTTCAAAAGAAATGGGAAGGAGAGTCAACTTCAAGTTTTGGAGGAGAAGAAACTTCAGATGAAGATACTTCAGAAAAATATAGTGTAAAATATAGTGAGACATCTGAGGATGAGTTGGACAATAGAGAGTTCAACAAAAATAGGAACAATGCACAAAGAAGATACATATGGAACAACAATCAGAATAGGTCAAGAGAGACTAAGAGACCAATGAGGTCAAGACAAGGAAACTTCAATGGAAGATGCTTCTCATGTCACAGGTTTGGGCACATGGCTTCACAATGTAGGACACATGAAAGACAGGAATATGGGAACAGACAACCTTTCCATGGGTATTGCTACTCATGTAATCAGTTTGGTCACAAGGCAATGAATTGCAGATTTCATGATAGAAGAGGATATGGCTTCACTAGGAGATATCCTAAGACATTTGCACCTCCAAGGAATAATAACATTAAGTGTTATAAGTGCAATAATGATGGTCACACAACAAAGTGGTGTAGAGCAGACATTCCAGAAATAGGTATGAATATAGGAATAGGAATAGGAACATGGATATGAATAGGAACAGGAACAAGAACAGGAACATGGATATGAACAAGAACATGAATAGGAACAAGAATGTAGACATGGACAGGAACATGGACATGGATAGAAATAGTCAAAGGAATCAAAAAATTTAGATAAGAAGAAAAGAGGATAAAGGTAAAGAATAGTGCTTTCTAGGAGTAGAAATACTCCCACCCCAGAATTAACCACCTCAAAAGGAGGTGGGGGAGGGGCTAAGCTAAGAGGCTCATTCTTAGCCCCGAGCCCCAAAGGTGACCCTTTGCCATTGATGTCAAAGGGGGAGAGATTTGAGTAAGGGGGAGAGATTTGATATTTGAGAAAGCATTGAGCCAGGGGGAGCAATGTCCTAGGGGGAGCAACACAGAAGAAGAAGTCAAGTTTTTGGTAAAAAGGTTTTGGGTTGCCATCAATGACAAAGGGGGAGATTGTTGGACATTTTGAGTCCCTAAGTCAAAGTTGTCATTGATGTCACCAGATGAAGTCATCATTAATATCAAGGACTTTGTCAAGAAACAAAGTTGTCAAGGTTGTCATTTGATATCCAGGAAGAAGCTTCAAATAACACCAAAGGTCAAGAGAATCAGTGCAGAAGTTAAAGGCAAAAGGGCTCCATAATATTTTAATTTTATATGGAAGCTTAGTTTAAAAGGTGTTTCATAAAAACCTAAGGAGGCTTATTGCAAAGTTAAAAGGAGGCCTAATATTTATTTTATAAAATATTTAAATTCAAAAGGAATTTAAATTTTATAAATAAATATCATTAATACCAAGTTGTGCAATAAGAGAAGGCCCTAATAAAACCAAAGGTTTTATTAAATTAATTTATAACATTTAAATTTAAATAAATTTAAATCACTTATAAATTAATTCGAACGTCGACGTCGAATAATATTGGAGGAGCACCGACGTGTTTGCATAAAGGATGAAAGGCTATATATATACCATGCCTTAAAGGTATTTTAATCATCCTTGCTTCGAACGTTATTTTGTATGTGAATTGAATGAAGAGGAGCTCATGAGAAAAGACAACAAATTCGTATTTTGTGTGACAGCGATTGAGAACAAATCGAAAGCGCCAAAAGTTTGAGAGCCAGCTGGGCAGCGTGGCCTAGTGGCGAGGAGGCATTGGCTAAAACATTGAGGCATCGAGTGGCCTGCATTCGAAACATGGTGGTAGTGTTTGCATTGTGTTGGAAGCGCCAAGGGATGGTGCACATTTTTATTTGGTAGAGAGAGGGAGGTTCATTGAGCACGTTGTGCTCTCCACTCCCCAAGCGAGCGCTTAGCTCGAGCGACGGTTGGAGCCACGGCAAAGGCATTGGTCATGGGCTGCATTGAGGGTTTGAATCCCTCCAAAGGCAAGGTAATTAAATTTTGATTATTTTTAATATTGCCTAAAGTTGGGAGTTAAAAGGGTTGCTAGTTGGAAATAGTTGAAAGGGTTGCTAGTTGAAAATTGGTGTTTGTTGGAAATTATTTTTAATAAAGTTTGGAGTTATAAGGAGTTTGATTTTATTTTTAAATAAAGTCTTAATTATTATATTTGCATATTGGAGGAGTAAGACTTTAAGAGTGTTGATTTTATTTGTAAAGGGATTTTTGCCAAAGAGATTATTATGAAGATGTTGGATATTATTTTAAAGTTGGAGTGATAAGGTGTATTTTGTTTGATATCATTTTGTATTGTGATTCATTGAGAAAATTATTATCTTCTAACCTTTCTTTGAGATTGGCAAAGAAGTGATTGTGAGTGTGGCAGATTTATGAGATCCCTTCATCATCAAGAAAAAGGTATGAGCACATTCTTCCATAGTTGAGTTGATTGATTGACTTTCTGGAAAACAAAGTTTGGAGTGAAAAGGATTTGATTAGGGTTTCCTTTTTGAGAGTGTTTGAGTTAATGCTTCAAGGTTTTCTGGAATAAAGAGTTGTTGTCAAAACCTTGTTTTATTAGCATTGTTGTTGAAGCCATTGGTTGTGTGAAGAACTTGAGTTAGGGTTTTGCAAAAGAACATGAGTATCATTGTTATGTGAGATTTGTTGTTAAGCATTGTTGGAAACATTTTGAGTTGATGTTTATATGCTTGGACTAGGGTTTGTGAGAAAGGGTTGTTTCATTGAGTGATTGGTTGAGTAGAGTTGGTTGAGCCTAGTCAAGTGGGTGTGTGAAGTGTTTGTTCAAGTTCCATAAAACAAACTATCCTATATTCTGATTTGAGTTGAGAAAGTGTTTGAGCATTGAGTTGAAACATATTGGGTCTCTAACAATTCACTTTATGTTTCTATGAGATTGGTTAAGTTCTATGTGAGCTTATTGAGCAGATTTGGACAAGTTCTGAGTGAGCTTGTTGAGCAGATTTGAGCAAGTTTGAGTGGACTTGTTGAGTAGATTGAGCAAGTTCTGAGTGGACTTGTTGAGTATATTTGGACAAGTTTTGAGTGAGCTTGTTGAGCAGGTTTGGACAAGTTCTAAGTGAGCTTGTTGAGAAGTTTGAGCAAGTTTTGAGTGGACTTGTTGAGCATATTTGGACATGTTCTGAGTGGACTTGTTGAGTATATTTGAGCAAGTTCTGAGTGGACTTGTTGAGTAGTTTGAGCAAGTTCTGAGTGGACTTGTTGAGTAGTTTTGAGAAGGTTTTGAGTGGACTTATTGAGAATTTTTGAGTAGGTTCTGAGTGGACCTATTGAGTATATTTGAGCAGGTTCTGAGTGGACCTATTGAGAATATTTGAGTAGGTTTTGAGTGGACCTATTGAGCATATTTGAGCAGGTTCTGAGTGGACCTATTGAGCAGATTTGAGATAGAGCTTTGGAGGTGATAGAGTAGAGAGGACAGTAGTCTCTAGTGGATAGAGATCCATCAGCCAGGGTAGTGAAGACAGGTCTTCTGAGTGGGGACAAGAGTCTTCAGTGGAGAGAGATCCACAAGCCAGTGTAGTGGAGGTAATAGTCTTCTAGAGGATCACTAGCTAAAGCAGAGGAGAAGGAGTTCTCCTATGGATAGAGATCCATGAACTTGATTTAGGGGATTGATATCTCCTTTGGATAGAGGTCCATAAACATTGTAATAGGGAAGGATTCCCAAGAGATTGATTGAGAAAATTTTAGTAAAATATTTTCTCCGTGGAGTAGCCCACATTGGGTGAACCACGTAAATTGTGGTGTCTCTATTGTGTATGGTGTTTTGTGCATTGCTTTGATTACTGTTGTTGATATTGCTATCTATACATTGCATAATATTGATTGGGAAAGAAAAGTAAAAAGTGGTCTTATATTGTTCACCCCCCTCTCAGTATAAGCTTGTGTTCTTCATCCTACTTCAAAGTGAATTTATAGAAGTTTAGAACCTATCATTACATCAAAATTATAGTTGGAATATTATATATAAGAACTTAGACAAACCAACTAAATATATTAAATTCTTATTTTTAAAGATTGCATTTCTAATAGCTTTCTACAAGTAATTTATTGCGAGTGATATAGGTGAAACATATTTATAGCATATATCGGTATTAGGGAGATATAATGTAGCCTACTAGGATCATCATGAAATCAAATAAGTTCATTATTTCATAATCTCAACTACTTAAAGGTCCAAACTATTTCTCATGGAAAATAAAGTAAAGGTCATCTTGACATTTGAGAAACTCTAGAAAATTACTATGGGGACAAAAACCAAACCAATTTCAAATGATATAGAAATGTAGAAATTCAAATAAAGTGATGCTAAGGCATTAATAATAATAACCTTTGCCATCATAGATGAAATACAACCATATATTAGTTCAGAAAAAACATCTACAAAGACTTGGAAATCCTTAGAGAAAATATTTGAAGGAAATAACAAATATACCATTTTAAACCTTCAAACTCAATTACATTCCTTAAAAATGATCAATGATGAAAGTATAGAGCTATTTCTAAGGAAGGTAGCAAATAAAAAAGAAAATTTATTAACATTAGGAGAAGAGATCAAGGATAAATTTCTTGTTCAAATGACCATGAGAGGACTTCTAAATTTCTATATTTCTATATTTCTATATAAAGGCCTCATTGTGAGTGATTGTGAGTAGTTTTTGTTAGTCCAAAGGTGAGAGTAGTAGTAGACACAATGTAGCTCCATTTTTCTATAATGGAGGAGTTGCAAACTCCATGAAAGGAGCATTGTAATTTTCATGAGATTTCTTATATGAGTATTTATAGAGCATTATTTCAAGTTTTCTATCATATTTTCATGCATGTTAAGTTTCCTTTATCATAGTTATAACATTGCATACTTATTTTTATACTTGTGAATGCATTTCCTTTATATTTAAGGCTCCAAAAGCTAACAAAATATTCAATAATTTGAACATCCTCACCCTCAAGATTTATGTTTTTAATTTTTTTGGAACCTTCAAACTATTAGCTAAGTCCCTACTAATGAAGTTATGCTTGCTACTAGGGTTTATGGATACAATAACTTTTATTTTGGATGCAACCATGAAATTGTAGAATAAAAGTTTTACATTCCAACAATTTTTTTTTACCTCTGTTTGTTCTATCAGATACCAAAGATGTGCTTTCTTTTGCATACTATGGTAGAGAAAACATGTAATTTTCATTACATTTGAAATATGTTACAAATATTATCTTTTCAATGCCCCTTAGGCTACACTAAGGGTTTCCAAGGTGGAAAGTTCCATTTTTAGAAATATCAATGTAATGGCACAACAATGGGTCTTCTAAACCATATCAAAGTGGGAGGTGGGATTTTATGCTTGATAACCACCCTATACACAACCAAACACAATCATTAGAAATACCTCTTGGATACACCTAGGTTGGACCTAAATTTAAGAAATATGAAAAAAATAAAAGAAACTTGTTTCAAATCATGAACATAACTCAAAATGATACAAAATACATAATATATTACTTTGCTTACCTTTGTTTAATATTTTTTATAGAGTTTCTAACTATGGATGATACTAGAAGTGAATCACCTAAGGGCAAGCGATCCTAACTATGAACTACCTAGGGTCAAGTGGTTGAGTCTATGCTGCAAAAATTTAGGAGGTTTTATAGCCTGCTAGAAGTTGAATGTTTGATTGTGACTAATATCAAGAGGGGACCACTTTTCGGGGGCTAGTTATGACTATGAACCACCTAGTAGCAAGTGATTGAGACTATGCTATCTAGAATTTGATCAAATATCTAAGGGATATTTGGTATGGTGTTAGGAGTATTTGGTCTGAGTTTGGATATGACTAGAGCTTCCACCTATGAGCAGTTTACAAACAAAGCATGTGCAAATAGAGGTATGCAATGATATCCATGGCTAATATGCAAATAATATTATGCACACAAATGGGTATTCTAACTAAATTTTGATAAATTTTTGGTATGACAACTTCACAATCTCATGTAAATGGAGGAAATGAAGGGGTATTTATAGAATTTTCCAAGGAAGATGGGGTAGTGAGGTGGAGGTGAGGTGGACATGACATGGTAGCCAAGTGGCTTGGGTGAGGGGAGGAAAATCTAGGATTTTCCACTTGGATGGTCAAAGAGGTATGTGTGCACCATGCCTTATTAATTTCCTTGGGTAGGGAGAGTCCTCACCCCACTCAAGTGGCATGTGTACACCATGCCTCATTAATGCTCTTGGATGGGGAGAGTCCTCACCCCACCCAAGTGGTATTAAGAAGCATGGGGATTGTAAGGGTGCATGAGGATGTGGATAATTAGGGGTAGACTAGGATAGGGTGATATGGAACTAATATATGATCAAAGGGTAGATTAGGTAAATGTACACATAGGCTAGGAGGGATGGGGTGGTCACATGGTGACCATGGGCTAGGTGTAGGAGAAAGCTTTGTGGGCTAAGCAGTAGAGAGGGATGATTTAATTTTTCTAAGGTTATTATAACATATTTTTGGATTAATTGGAGTTATGGTAGAATTATAAATTATTAACCTTATTCAAGTGTTAAATTGATTTTTTTTGGTGCCTACATTTACCCATTTTTGTACTACTTTATGTGAATACAATGTAATGCAAAAATACATGATACTAGATGAGTGGATTGATGATGGATAGAAATGAATGACCATGGCTTTTGGCATGCCATAATGACAATTAAGGAAGGAGGCATAAGATTATCTCAAATCAAGAGCAAAGTAAGATCCCCCAATTATGGAAGGGGTAAATACCTTTAAGACTTTACCTTCAACATATTAATGAGACAATTTGATGTGGCAAGCTAAACAACCATTGGTAGGTGTGCTCATGATGCTTCAATCAAGATATCAAAGAGATTGTGTGAGTAACCAAATAGACATAGGTATGGAGCATGCCAAATTGATTAAATTGGAATTTGTGTTGAGAAGAGAAATTTTGCTATTTATCCTAGTAGCATAGCATTAATAATAGCTTCAAGAAAATATTCTTGGACACACATGATTTTAGGATTGAGTTTTTTGGGATTAGACCTATTTGAGACAGAAATTTATGAGTGATATCGACCCCTAAAGTGATGAGTTGATGGTTGAAGAAATGGAATACAACAATGAAGCGCTTGACAAAAATATCATTACACAATAGAGAAACAAGAATGCATTAGATGAATGGTGAAATTTTATGGTTGGAGGATAAAATAAAAATAGGTAGACATTTGGGAATCGCTCAAACACATGAAATGGTTGATTTCTCATCTGTGGGTGGTTGGTGACTGTTGGAGCCAAATTTGACTCAACTTTGAAACCCCCAAATTTAAATTTTTGGTTTCAATCAAAATCATTAATAATGCTAGTTATTTCTTTAGGTGGTGTGAGTTGCTTGAGTTTTTGTTGATTGGTTTGATGAAGTCTAACCTTGGATTTTAATAATATATGCCTCATTTTATTAATCGAGTATCTCAAAGTGGTTAGGGTAAGGTTCTCTTAATTAAATATCTAAAGCTGAAATCCAACATTTAATTAAAAAAGTTCCCTTGAGCCTAAACCGACCAATAAAATTCTTAAATCCTAAGTTGGTTAATTATTCATCATGGTCTAAAAACCCAAAAGGCTTAATTTCGAAGTTCCAAAACTTAATTAATTCTTGAGGGTATGCACCCCTTTTTTGTTAAAAATTGATAACCTTAGATTTAATCCAAAGGTCGCGTGCGATCCAGGTCTAATCAGATGACGATACATTAATAGAATCAACCAAGAGATAAATCGAATAAGTCAAAAGGTCAATAAGATTATAACCTAATATTATTCTTAATTAAAATTGAGCAAGTTCCCTTTGATCAAACAACAACACTTGCACCAAGCCAAATATGATGGCTACGTGCTCTCCGAAGAATCAAAGTTTTAAATCAAGTCAGCATGGATCAAACAATAAATTAAACATCGAGCAAGTTTGATAGATCAGATAATTATGCCCAAGCGTCATTTATATCAACGGTTGTGCTTGTATCTTTTGAGTCTTACATTAAAATCAATATTAAAATTATGCACCTCCCTAGATTAATCTTCGAGCAGATTTAAAAGATCAAATGGCAACGCTCGATCGATATTTGATCTAACGGTGGCACGTTCACAAAAGATGCTTTAAAAAGTTTTAAACCTTGAAATATTAATTAAGTGGGTTAAAACGAATTAACGAGGGTCTAAGCACATTGGATAATCACCCCCATTTTGGCTTAATCATGATTAAAACCATGCGTCCTTTGGTAACTAACTTGTAGGTTGATTAAAATCTATGGTTGCACCAATAGCCATCTAAGATCCAATGGTTGTGCTGAAAATCATGGACGGTAAGATATCGGATGAGGACAAAGGTAAAGTAAAAACTAATTATGTAATTAGCAAGGGTCTAATATGTTGGATAATTACCCCCCCATTCAGATTAATCATGATTAATCAAAATCAAAGGGTTATGTTTTTGGCTATATAACATGCATCTTACAAAAGATCCAATGATAGTGCCCAAACGAACCCAAAGATCAATGAATGTGAAGGTCTGTGGTGGCAGTAAAAGATACAGAGCAAAACGAAGACATTAAATAACATATAAATTTGATGATAGTGCTAATCTCTTCTTAGATCCAATGGTGCACGTGCGTAAATATGATCGAAGGTTAATCTAAGCTTGTTAATTTCAAATGATTGATTAAATTATCCAAGGTCCCGAGACATCAACAGATGCACTCCATCTCAAATAAATTTGATGAAAGTGCACAAGCCAAAGAGTTAAGCGATGAATCAACTATTGAGATCTAACGATGGTGCTTAATTGAGGTAAAATAAATCCAATGGTCGTGCATGAGTCAGAGTAAAGACAAAGAAAATACAAAGGGTTTAATGAACAAGCATCTTTGACAAATTAAATGAATGTGCTCATCAACACTCAAATCCGATGGTAGTGCTCAATCCAAAGGTAAACTGAAGGTAATTTTAAATAAAACACTTGTTTAATTAAAAGTTTTAAACACATTTAACAATAGTGTGAATCCATTATTAATCCCCAGATAAAAATTTAAAAGGGGTTCGGAGCATGTTTCTTTCAATTAATTAACCTACAAGTTTCAAAAATATCCATGGTGGCAATAAAAAAAGGAGCACATCCAATGGCTGCACTTGATCACGTTTGACTTAAGGAAAAAGAGAGACCTTCAAGGCAATAAAAGCTGTCACTCACACCAAGAACTAGATCTTGTAAAAATCCCAAAGGAGATCGTTGCCTAAATGAAATATAATTGATCCCAAGGATTTAGTTACCATTCAAACCTAAGGTGGGACAAGATTCAAAAATAAAGTAATCCCAGTGGCACATATCAGTTCAACGTTTGATAAAAATGTTCCAAGTGAACAAAGCGGAAGTTCATAAATGATTATAGGCACACAAATCAAAAGGTCCCGAGGCACGTAATATAGAAGACATTACCTTTCATAAACGCTCAACTCCAGGAAAAAGATGCGGTGGAAAATTTTCTTTGGCCAATTTTAAACAATAGTAGGTGGCATGAAAAAATGTGTAAATTTATCAAACTCATTCCACCACCCTGTGTATAAACTCATGAAACCAGTCAAGGCCACTACCCTGGTAAGCTAAATAACATAAGTTGATATATCAAAAGTATAGATAAAGGAGTATTTTTGAACTTCACATCCGTAGAAAGACTTGGCCTGTTATCAAGAGATCAATGGCATCATAGGGAAATGTTTTCATACCTGAAGACACTAGGGAAGCTATGAAATTGTTCATAGATAGGACACCCTACTCTATAATTCTTGGACCGCTTTCCCCTGGTAGCACCATGTATGAGTTTTCTTAGATATATGGAGCATACAAAAGACCTAATCTAGCTCAACAATATGATATAGTAATTATTGCAAAAGAGCTTCACCCAGGTGATGGAAAATGATAACAAGACCCTGTGGATAATGGTCGATTTGTTTCACAAAGTACATAAGTTATAGTACAAGGGTTTCCCAAAAAATAATATATGGAACAGTAACCTTGGGAATTTGATATGTGTGAAAGTACACTTCTCCCCATATTTGATGGTATGGATGGTGGTGGCGTATGACGAGAGAATGAAGACCTTCTGAGACAACAAAAATTGGCCAGCATTCGGCATCAAAGTTGAGATATCCAAAAAAATTTCAACTTGGTGAAACATACCACCTTCCTAGTAGACCAGGTAATCGAAAACCAATCTCATATGTTTACAGATATGGAAGTTTTTAAAACCTTGTTCGATACACAAGGAAAAATAGAAAAAGAATTCCAAATTAATAAAAGTGCTTTTAATCCATGGGTTCAAGATTTATGTGATATGATAAACATAATTTTGGGAGTACAGGATCTTAGTAGGATAACTAAAAGAGTTTTATACTTAGCTTCTCAATGCAATAGAGTGTATAACACTCCAATTTACACCTGGGAATTAGAATTAACTACCTAGATACATAGAGAAATGCTAGAGTTGAGAAAAGCAATTTTCGAACAAAGGCAAGAAATGCCCCATTTTTCACAATACTCATTTTTTATCCATCTAATAGCAGGTCAACTGGGTGAAGAATCCCATAGAAGAGTAAGAGCCATTGATAGCCCCTATGTTTAGAATATATTTTTGAGATTGCATGAAGGACGAACTCACATAAGCTGGTTCTATGACCATTTCTTAGTAGAAATTCATTAGGCATTAACTAGGCTAGTTCCTTAGAGATTAGGGCTAAGGGTAAAAACCTTTATCAAAGAGAAAGAAAGTTCTTCATGAAGGATTTTACTTACATCAGATTATATGGAGCTAAAATCCCTCCTAAGATGCTACCACAGTACTTCCCATTTTCCATAGTAGCCTTGGAATTATGGAGACAAGTGGCATAAGAGGCTAAGATGATACTGGTAAATAAACATGGTAAGTTCCCCTAGCTCGATGTTCCATATCATTTTGGATATTTTGTATTTGTTGGATATCCTTCCCTGATCAAAGGAATGTTTGAATTGGACAACATGGGATTAGATAAAATATCTTGGAGATTCTATGACCCAAAGGGAACATACAACAGAATTATGGAAAAGAGAGAATATGCTCGAATAAGACATCAAGAAGATGCTTTCGAAGAAATCTTGGTAGAAGCCATGGAGAAAGGATTAGATTTATAGGTAGTATGGAATAAATTCCATCCAAAAAAAAGAGGTAGCACATAGGTTTATGAAGCCTATGATTACCATACAGAACTAAGAAGGCTTCAAGAAAATTTAGTGGATGCTATAGCACCTGTTATACCAAGGACAAGCCTGGCAATCAAGGAAGACCCCTTATTAGATTTAATAGAAGAACAGAGTATCGATATAATGAAGGTCACTATAAAAATTTTTTATGTAATAGAACAACAGGTCAGGACCCTTAAGAATGCTCAACTTAGAATAGAAGCAACACCAAATATTCCTCAAGAAACTTCTTAACAAACCAGTGCAGATAAAGGAAAGGAAATGATAACTGCATCCACTCAAGAAGCATCACCCACACAGCAAGTTATAGTTCCCATTTTTGATAATATATTAGTTGTAACTAGTGTGAAGAAATTAGCACCCATGTTCGTCCCTACCTCTATAAACATAAAGGGACAGGAGATTAAAATTCCATTAGTGATACAAATGAATCCTAGGAGAACTAGTGGATTAGGTGGCCTTTTTTGAATCCACCTAGTGAAGAATAAAAAATAGGTAACTCCTATGGAAATAAAGAGACCCAGATTGTCTTTTCCTTCTACCCAATTTATTTTAGAAAGAACAAATTAGCAGACCATCTTCACTACCACAAATGAACAAGAATTGCAGTTAGTAGTAGGGATGGGAAATATAGGATAATAGCTCACCAAAGAAGGCAAATCAGAGGCACATATATCAGATTTGATAGAAATCAATCTTTCTCCTTTGCAAAATCAACTAGTGTTCAAAGTTAATGAGGAAACAAGGGGTTCATCAGTGCTAGGAAAAGAGGGAGAGATGCTAAAATTTACTAAATCAATGCAGGTCTAAGTCATATACCAATTTTTTGAAAAAATTGATAAACTAAGAAAACAATTGAGCAAAGAGGAGAAGGAAAAGGTAAAGTTAAAAGCAGTAATAAATAAGCAATAGGAAGAATTGACTCGAAGAGACACTTCAAGTGCACAACCACAATCAATGACAAAGGTTCAAGATCATGTATACTATCTGAATGTAATGAAAAAGGACGTGTTAAGGAGAATAGGAGCTCATGTCAAAGGTTTTTTCAAAAAATTTAGACAAATAAGGGTAATCCAAATAACTACTCAATAAATTATGACCTTGATGCAGGAAAGAGAAGAGGATTTTGGAATCATCCACACTACCCTAGACTTTGTAGGAGATCATTTTGAAGATTTACAAGGACAAAAAATAATGACACATGATGACAATAAGATCCAGATCAATTTTGAGTTCTTCAAAGCAGCCTTGTTTGGAGTAAAACAAGAGATATGGATAAATTTTGTAACTAAAATGAATGACCTAATAAAAGATGCTATAGTGAAACTAGCATATATTGGCCTATCCCTAGACCAATGCTTAGAATCCTAGAATATAGAAGAGGTATTTAAAGAAATCCTTGAAAGAGTCGACTGTGAACCAGGTGATGAGGAAGATATGATTAGGCAAACCACACTTATGGTAAATACTATAGAAATATTATTGTTTCAATATGACAGGAGCGAGTTATTATTTTACAAAAAAACAAAATCTTGCAGGAAATGAACATGTTAAGGATTGCAGCCACATTTGATACAAGAGTTTGGAAATTTATTGATGAACATATAAAACAGCTGCAACAAAGTAAAAAATAAAAAAAGGTTAATACCTGCAGTCAGTAGCAGAAAGTAAGTTCAACACAACAGACAATAGCAGCAACAGGGAATATTTTTGGCACAGTTAGAGAGCCAAGTAATCAAAGGGAGACAACCCAAAAGAGGCCAATCCAAAAGACAGTAGCTAAACGTAGTAGGAAGTAACAAAAGAATATAAAGGTTTCCCTCATACCTTAATCATTGGTTGATAAAGTTATGTTTTGAAAGAGTCAAATAAGAGAACACAGTAAAAATGGAAAATACAATAGAAGCCAACTATACCAATTTTTGAAGCTCAACTAGATGCCGACAAATGGAGGTCCAAAAATCAACCAAAAATAACAGAATCAAGAACCAGAGGCTATAAGAAGAGGCAGACAGGTTCAGATTCAGGATCAAGCATTTAGAGAATAACATTTTTGCTAAGATGTATACTTGAGTTCCCTGTTAGTTATGTTGTTGTATCCCATTATGTGTCTATTTTCCTTCTCATTCTTATTTTCCCTTTGTTGTGTAGGATTGTAATAGGAAAGTTCTCAAGAAGCTGAGATTATTTCTTGTCCTATTGATCCTGAGATTCAAAGATTCTACTTTTACCAGATTGGAACAAGTAGAGTAGGAGAGACTTGTTACATTATTTGAATAGGATATTTTCATTGTATTGATATATTTTTCTTGAAAATATAGTTAAAAGGAATCCCGCCCACTCTACATGTAAAAATTCTTAAAATCAATACAATTTCGAGTTTCATTTTTATTATATCTTTGTCTCAATACTGTATGTCACTATATAATGGGTTACATTATTTGAATGCATTATATACGTTTCTCTCATTGGTTAACTCCTAGTTTTATTACAATATTCGAATGAAGCTTTGAACGCAAATTTTATTTTCCCCATTCTCTCTATTCATAATTAAAAATTGTTGTTAAATTGCTATAACAACCCAATGAATCTAGGCACCGGTCTACATAAGGCATAACAGTTGGTTGTTTTTATGCTTGGTCATTTTAAAAATAATACTTATAGCTTAATATAAATCTGGAGCATGTAATTATAAGTTTAATCAAAGAATTGCCACTGGGGTTTCCTTACCCATTCTGCAGTCTTCTTTAGTAGTATTCGTGTTTAGCAGAACATGAGGCAGGTCGACCAGAGCCTGTAATAGCTCGTTGGTTTTAAACGGATTCTTGTAGTGTGACAATATAAATCCTATGGATGCAAGAATTGGTTCCAACAGTTTTTTGGCACCATTTCCGGTGAATGAAATTATATGTTAAAATCATATCTTTTTAGTTTGTTTCCCAATGACAGTTTTGTGCTTTAACCCATCAAGCTGACACCAATAATTTTTTAGCACCATTTCCAGAGAGAATTCTTATGTTCTAAGCCTAGATTTCATGACATATATCAATCAAAAAGCAGCCAAATTAATATAAAGAAATTGCATTTTAATTTACATGACTTCTAACGTTCTTTATTTTATTTTTTCCTGTAGTTTTTAATCATGATTTTTTATGTCCCTATATTTTCTTGAATTCCCACTTCTTGATTTTCTTGAAAATTCTTTTTCTTGATGTTCTTGAATTTCCCAAGAACCAACTTCTATGAGGATGAGTGGTAATATCAAGTATTCTTGGGAAAAGTACATGTTATTTCTACACCCCAATGCTGGGGACTCTACTAGACGAACCCAAAATAAAAACATAAAAAATGAGAGAATAGAATGTGCTGGCTAACACTAGGAGAAGTGGTAAGGATCTATTTCCAGATTTCGAGAATCCAGAGGTATTTATACATACCCAAAAAACTTTAATTTTTAAGAATATTGTTTATAACAGTAGATTAAGTTCTAGCGGTAAAAGATACATGAAAAAAATTTAGAATACTGTTACTACTGATATTACTGTAGATGAACATTTAAAATTAGTAGTAGAATATATATGTGATTATTCTCATAATATTAATTCAAAGGTAGATAATCTGTCAATTTACATTCAAGCTACCCAAACCCATACCACCGTAGGTACTACAGCTATGAAATTAAATTCTATAGTAGCAATGGCTTAGGTTAATATTCATTTATGGAGAACTAACAGATATAGGCCTTTTGCATTACCAGTAAATTTAAATGCCTTACCTAGTAAAGCTCACAAATACCTCCCTAAGTTTTTAGGAAATAGTGTAGTAACTGGAGAGGATCATATCAAAAGTTTCTTATATGCAATGGATAGTCTGGAAGTTGAACATGAAGATGTAGTATTAAGATTGTTTCTACAAACTTTAGAAACATATGTCATAGAATGGTTTAATTCCCTTCCTAACAATGATATCCTAAACTTCACCAAAATGGAAGAGGTGTTCCTAAATAAGTATGGTGAAATAAAAAATAACAATCATTGTTAACTGAGCTAGCCACTATGAAGAAGAAAGAAAATGAGGTTGTTGGTGACTTTAATAGAATATTTTCAAAAACAAGAACCAAAATCCCTGCCAACCTTAGGCCTAGTGATATTCAGTCTATTTGTTTTTATAATAAT
>JAQPPZ010014578.1:0-82633 GCA_028583015.1 Wollemia nobilis | reverse complement strand
GATACATGGCAAGCATGGAGGTACTTCGCTCCCGCACTGTGTACTACTCTTGAGGAACATGGTAGGCTTCCTCATACTCCCTTTCATATGCATGCAAGGTGCGGGCCAAATTGTCTTGCCCTGTCTAGAAATCTTGATACTCTAGATTTGGTCTAATGTTTCTAACAGTAATCTGGGGTAGAGGAGGGATGATAAAATAATGTGGCCCCTCCTTTTGGACCCTCTGTTGTTCTAACACTTCATCACTAGGCCACTCATAACGAGCATCTAAGGGAGGCCTTCTGTTTATGTTGAGTGCTACGTGTAGGTTCTCTTCTTGAAAGGACCTATGCTGAGCGGGGGTACCCCTCAAAGAGGTGCCTCTATAGTCCTATTTTGTTATGGCATGATGTGGACTATCTTGTGTGTCAGGCCACCAAGGCGGGATGACCAATTCCTCGGAACTATATCGGAGGTGACTTGTACCCCTTGGTGCACTTTCTGCAGTGCTTGCCCATGATTGGGCTCGGCTATGAGTGTACACCATGATGATGCTTACCTAAATATGCATAGATTTTTATCTTTTTTAGGATTTCTTATGCTACACTAAACAAGAAATATCACACACACAAAACAATGATTATCTCGTTTAACATTTAAAAGTGTGCCCTAAACCTGGTTCAGTGTGTTTTTAATGTTCATTTTGAAAGCTTGTGGAAAGAACATTTAAATGCAAAATGATGGCTCTTATGACTCCCAAAAAATGGTCGTCCCTTCGATATACTATTGCTAGACTGATATACCAACCTCTCTATATGCCCGCCCTTACGTGAGGGAAACTATTGGTACGTGAGAGCAGATGGTACGTGGAACATAGGTGGTATAGAAGGGGAATCACTCTGTTTATGAAACCTACCATAGAAGACTTATCCTCATGTGTTGGGAATCACCCTAGCTACACTTGGTCAAATTTCTTTAGGATTTATGTCTAGCAACAGTCGCGATCGGGGTAATGTATGCAGTATGTCAAGCCAAGGTGGTGATGAAATCCACCATTGGTCTTGCTCAAGGGTTGGGGTTTTACGATCAACTCCTTGTTATTTTAACTTGCCACGTGGTGTGTGGGGTTATTTTTAAGTTGCATAAATGAATCAAACAAGCATTCAAACTCTCCTATGCAAGAAAATAACCAGAGAATAGATAGCAAAATTTTTATAGAAGGTGTTTAAGACCTCTACCTCTTCTCTGCCCAAATCGGATGTCTCTGCATTTTTGCTCATAACAGTCTAGTGTTGGAAACTTTGGTACTTGTAAGAAAAAACAAGCAACTTTAATCAGAAGGTTAATCTTAAAAATCAAAGGATAGAGGTCCCACCGTGATCGCCACTGAAAGCACGAGGATACGGAAACAAAAAGGAATATGCCAAGCACGATGTGTGTAAAACCAAACTTAACGCTAAAAGCCTATATATTGAAAGAACATAGATGAATTGACACAAGATAAAAGCAATATGAAATATAGCCTTCTTTATTGATATTATTTCAAAGTGGTGTTACAATATGTCTCCTTCCTTTTTCAGGGGATAGGAGCATCAAATATGTTTCTCATCACATCCATGGATAGCAATCCTTCTTCCGTGTGCTCACATGTAATATGGGCAGAACAAAACATCACCGCTACTTGTGTATATGATTATTTACTCCTTGATCCTCTGATTTTGGAAACCTACATTCAAAGAAACAAAAAATATTAGTAGCACCTGCAGACAAAATAAAACATGTATTTCCCAAGGCCTACTGTTAGTGTATGCATGAAAATATTAAAATGATACCAAAATGACCTCGGATCAACCTAAAAATTAAATAGAAGCAAAAAAATGTTACCAGGAAGCCACTACAAAAGTAACAGTCTAGAAAATCCTCACATATTTGTATTCGCTCCAGGGTGGGATGAATAGACCTACAATAACTTATCAAAAAGCATCCTCTTCAATTTCCTATCCATAAAGCTCCAAATGACCTACAAAGTTGGGGTTAGCTAATTGGGGGTGTTTTGGGAAGACCCAGAAGGTCAGATTTATCCAATTTGGCCTCTATCACCCAAATTTTTCTAGTGCCATATGCAAGTTAGTAAATGCGGGAAATGATGAAAACCTGATCAAAATTGCTTAGAATGAAATGAAATTTAAACTACAGCCTATTTAAAAGTCCTAGAATAAGATGCAAAATAAAAACTAGAGAAATATATTACATATTTCTAATCATTACAAGGTGGGGCGATTAGGACTGTGATAGCTTGGGGGGTGCCTAGGGGCAGAACGCCCACCGTTTGGGACTCTTTTTTGGTACCAATACACTTGGGATGGGTCCAAAACTTCTTATGGGGTGTTTTTGACATATTTTATGGAATATTGTGGCCAAAATTGGGTTTTGGGTCTGGATTCGTGCTTCCAATAATCACCCAATAACCTCCATTTCGAATGAGAGATTAAGGATGTGAAAGGCACAAATGCAAGTAGATATGTTAATTGGTAGCACTTCATTTCTCAAATTCTCCTTCTCTATATATATTTTGGGTGAGAAAAATCACCAATTTATAGACCTAGGGTCTCTCTGTTTGAATTGCACATGCGAAGGTGCCACTTGAGTTAATTGTCCTATTTTGAGAGAAAATATAATTCCCTGATTTAGAATCTCCTTGCATGAGGTCTCTAAAATAAATACATGCATGACATAAGTCTCTCTTATTGATTTAAAGCTATTCCTCACAATTGCATGGCCTGAAACTTCAGTTAACTAGCGGACTTGTCAAGGTTTGACTTTTTTCCAGTCAAACTTGCTATTCGCCTCACCTTGGGGTGAATGCTGCTATTCGTCCCTGGGTGGGACGAATGCCATTTTGTATTCGTCTAGGGGTGGGATGAGTAGAGATCAAGGTGCTAAAAGGTTCCAAATTGACCTCTGACCTCCAAAACTGCTTTTTGAAGTGGTTAGGACCACTGTTTAACCTCTGGGGCTACCCTAGGGGCTGTGTGTGTCAATGCAATCAATGCTTGTCATCACATAATCGGATTTGTGGTGTTTTGGTGTCTACAGTATTGTATGGATCAACATATTTAATGCGAAGATTACCTATACCTAGTCGAGTTTGCATATAATTAAAGTTATCATGCATCACTAGGTATATCATCATTTGAAGCCATGTATGAAAGAAGATGTAGAACTCCCTTGTCATGGGATAATCTAGATGATAGGTTAGTGATAAGACCAGATACTATAAGAGAAATAGAAGATCAATTAAAAATAATTTAGCAAAAGCTGAAAGATACCACAAACCACCAAAAGAGTTACATGGACCTTAAAAGAACATCGAGAAAATACTCTGTAGGTAACAGGGTGTTCTTAAGGGTGAAACCTACTAAAATTTCTATAAAATATTCTAAACTTAATCCTAGATATGTGGGTCCATTTGAATTATAGGTTAAGTAAGCCTTGTTGCATAAAAAATTGCTCTACCACCAAGCTTATACAAAATACATAATGTTTTCCACGTGTCCCTCCTTAGGAATTACATTACTAACCCTACTCACATTTGGGATTTTTACAATACGTAGATGTCTCATCTAGTTCATATACTTGGTTTTAGGACCACAATTTTGACATAAAAAATATATAACAAAGTCAGGTCTAGCAGGACCATTATTCGAACAAAAATACCACATGGAAGAATGTGGCTGATATGTAGAAATAATTTTATTATCTATTTGAGTAGGCATGAACTTTTAAAAAAAATATTTTATATGGATTTATGATGTATATTTATATATATGTAAGAGTGTCTAGATTACTATGTAGAGTTATTTTGTGTATATTTTGGATTATGCATGGTATATGGTTGAAAGTAAAATGAAACATCATGTAAATGGACTGTGCAAACTATTTTGAATTACGATAAGATTTTGAATGAACATAATTACATGATGTATGATTTTTTAAAAAAAATTTATTGATGGTTATATTAATAAAAATCTAAATGTATATGTTTTAACTTATTCTTTTTAACCATGCACTAAACATATGGACTGTATTTGTTTCTAGTGGAGGAGGATGTAATGACCCTTCTCACACAACCTATGATAGCAAAATAATTGATGATTTATAATTACCTTTTCCTATAGAATGTGGTGCTACTGATAGTCTTTGTGCATGCAGGACCAGGTAGAGTAGATGCCTTGAAAAATGGAATAATGTTGGCAAGAAAAGGTAAGTGGGGTGATGATTGGCTTGCGAGTACTTGGAAACTCACACTTTGCATATCATGTAGGAGCACTCTGAAGGATGTTTGCTATTTGATGAAAATTATGCATACATAAAACCTTTTTTGGTGACAAAAATGCCAAGGGTATTGGAGCCTTTCATTATTATTAAGTTTTTGATGAAGTAAGAATTTTTTATATTCTTAATAATGGGTTGTAAAGTGGAAAAAATATATAAAAATAAATACAAAATGAATAGAAATATATAAAAATAAATGTATATGTTAAATAGAAATAATATAAAATAAATGAAAATATTAATAAGATAAATTTTATATAGTTCTATTGCATAAAATGATAAAGTGAGTAGTGGTGGTTGTTAGAACTCAATGATGGCATGTAGTAGTGATAATTGTGTTTTAAATTTCCCATGATATTTTAAGTGAAAGAGGAAGTGGTTATGGGGAGGGGGATTACTCATACCTTATCTTGCATGTAGAGAACATAACCTTGCATGAGAGAGAACATGAAAATAGCTTACATTCATAATTGTATACATTTGGCAAAAGACTTGCATTGGAAATTGCACGCATTTGGTGGAAGACTCCATTAAAAAAAATTCATCCATATCTTATAGGTGTGCTTCATTGTATGTTGTAATTAATAAATGCATATTGAAAATGATAGATTTAATACATGCATTGGGAGAAATATTTGATTTTAGAAAGATTGTTGTTTGAAACTGGTTTATTGTAAAGTTGAAATAGCTAGTCTAAAATAAAATTGGAACATTGGCAGATATTATATAGCTTGGGATAATATGGTTGAATATGCGTTCAAGATAATATATTATAGGACTGCACTTTTTTTAATTTATGCTATGACAGTTGCAATTATATGTAATTAAAGAACATGTGCAAAATTTATTGAGTGCTAAAATTGTTATCTACTCGAGATATAAATTCATTTTGAGCATTTGAAAAGTTATACTTCCAGATATAACTATGTAATATTGTGTTTGAAAGTGATATTCGCTTTTGTAGATTTATATGTTGAAATGAAGATTTAATGTATGGTTATTGTAAATTTTGTATGGATACAAAGGAAAAGAGAGTGATTGTACTTTCTTGATCCTGGTGGGCCTTGCATCTTCATACATATTTAAATCTGCATATGGGTAGCTTTAGATAGGTATTTATAAATTTATTAAGAGCCAAATATGATCCCAAAATATAAATCCAAGCTATGTTTATAGAAAATTTTAGAGGTTCTCATTGAAGACAAATAGCTCTATTCATTTTTCTATTTGGGAAAGTGTGTGACCTGTGTAGTTTCGATAGTAGAGTTACAAAATATCTATGTTAAACGTTTGAATTACCTTTAGTGGACCAACCCAGACTAATGTTCCTGAAATTTCTTCAAGTAAGGAGAATGTAAACTCAAACAAAAATAAGAGATATCCATAGTGTTTATGCTATGTATGGTAATATTATGAACTATGTTGTATGTAATTTTGAACAGTGATAATAAAGTATGTAATATGGTTATGCTTTTGATTAAAAGTTTCCTATACAATTTTATATTAATGTATATTCTTGATGTTTATATGGATAATTTTGTTGAATGTTATTAGGGCATGTAGACATCTTATTTTCTGGTTAAACCTTCCATAAAAGAAAAATTATTGTGACTGCTAAGATAAGCCTCTGCTTCTATCAGTTATCTAAAAAAACTATTCATTTGTTGTGGAAGTTCAAACCAAGTTTGAAAAATATTGATCTCAACTTGTTTTTGTTTGATTAATTAGAAATTGGAACCTTTAGATTTTGAGAAAAACATATGTATTATCATATTTAATTTACTATAAGCTATTAACAAATTAGTATATTAGTGAATGACCTATGAAACTGAAACTATCCATAGCAATCCAATTAAGGGCCTAGAAAAGAGTAGATTGTTACCATTGTGGAACTTGATGTGGTGGTGTTCTCTTTAAATAAAAGAGAATAAGATAAAATTTTAAAGTATATAATGCCTTTGGGATATCACTCATATATAATAGAATTTATAGGGAGCAACTTAAATGCCAAAGAACAGATGAAAAAGTAGAGTTAAATTGGCTGGATTATAACAAATATTAGAACAAAAATAATGTTGACTACTTTATTTTAATAGTTTTAAACCTGATTTGTGTTATAGAAAAAGGAATCATTAAGCATGAGCAAAGTGAAAGATAGTCATTTTTTTAATATTATAGGATGTTAAGTAATTTAAACATTATTTTTATAATATAGTGAGCATGCATAAATGAGTTTAATAGTTTATGGATATTAAAAGATAGTTATTTTAAACCGAATGTAAACTATAGAGTTAAGACTTGTGAAACCTAGCTATACTTGGATAAAATATTTCATTCAGATTTAATTATCCAAGATTTATATGTATATGTATGCATAAGTTGAATCATGTATTAGTTTAACCCTTAAGGTAGAAGTTCATTTAATTGTTTAAAGTGTGCATGTGCAAGTTAATGAATGATTTAACACTTTTCAAGGAAGCCTTAGACTATAAATAAAACAATCTAAGGTCAAACTCGTCATATATGATCTATTAACCAAATTTAAGAAGTAGTTAGAAATGGAATCCAATTAGAACTTGAATGGAGTTTTAAATCATTGGTACTTTTAAATAAAACAATATCCTTTATGATATAACATTAAAATATTGAAATTTTACACCCAGTGTCATTGAGATACGGGTAAGCATGCAACATGACTCGAGAGTGACCATTTTATAATAAGAGTGAGGTCAGTTCAAGTGACCCTATCAAAACTTGTAATGAGGGGTAGTATGGGATGCTTCCTCTAAGTCATTGCCAAGTAGTACAATGATAAGTATTTGTATCATTTTGGCTAGAAGTGGATTGGTATGACTATGTAACTAGTCCAACCATGATTTTTGGTATGGAATAAACAATCATGAGTCAAAACTTACAATTAAGAACAAGACCAAGGTTAGGATAATGACATGGCTCTAGCTAATACCAATAGAGAGGGCAATCATATAGACACTAGGTATATGTATGCTAACCCATTTTCATACAATCCTTTGAACATGTCAATAGGTTAATTCAAGGTTCATTATGCTAATAAATGAGAAAAGTATGCATCCAACCTCTAGATATTATGGTGAAGATCAAACAACACCGACAAAATGATACACAGGTTTTATTCCTTTGTTCCTCTAAGAGAACCAAATTTTTCATTAATTTCATCCCAAAATGAGGATACCAAAAGAAAAACCCTTTTAAAATTTCAAAAATTCCCTCAAATACCCTCTTTTCCCCTTTTCCCGCCTAAAACCATCTATTTCAAATTTGAATTTTGGGGGCAACTTGCCAAGGTCACAACTTCGCACTCATTGACCTGATTGACTATTACAACATATTTTTGGAAAGGACATGAAATAATATAATTTTGGGTAGACCTTGGCATGTATAGCTGAAAATCCTCAAATTCAACCTCCAAGACCTTCAAAAATCTCCTGTAAGTTAAACTAGTTTTACTAGTTTTACAAAATTAAACAATTACAATTTTTTTCGGGTGATGCAAGATCACTCTTACACCAGTGGATGCTCCTAAATAAGACACCCAAGGTAATTTTAATAAGTGACCTTCACTTCTTTTTTGTTGGAATAAAACCAAGGTGTTCAACCTCAGCCTTCGACAATCAAGATGAATCTTCAACAGGTCTGCCCTTCCACTTAACCAGATATTCTACATACTACCTATTTTTGGTACTTTTGCCAATGTGGGTATCCATGATATCTTCTATCTATTTAGTCTCTAGAGTAGATGCTGAAATATTACACAATTCTGCTACTGGTCCCTCATCATTGTCTCCTTCATGGTATTCTACCAAATCTGAAATGTTAAAAACAGGTGATATGTTAAGCCCACTTGGAAATTACACTTCATATGCATTGCCTGAATCACAATTTTCTATGATTCTGCATGGTCCAAACTTCTTCATTTTTAGCTTGTTATAGGTTTTAGCTGGAAACCTTTCTTTTCTTAGATGGACCATAACTTCATCTCCCATTTCAAATTCCTTAAACTATCGCTTCTAGTCTTCCCTTGTCTTGTACTGAGTATTCATATTAGTAATATACTTCTTCACTTCTTCATGCAAGGTCTTTAGATGATCCACAAAGTCCTTAGCCTCAACACTGCACTTTTTCCCTGTATCCATCTTCCTCAACTCAGAAAAATTTCTTGGACTACTCCCATATACTATATGGAATGGAGATTTGTTAGTACTCCTATTGACATAATTGGTGTATGCAAATTATGCCTATGGTAAAACCAAATCTCATCTATTGGGATTATCTCCTACCAAGCATCTCAATAAATTACCCAAAATTCTATTCACCACCTCTATTTTTCCATCAGTTTGTGTGTGGTACATAGAACTAAATTTTAAATCTATCTTCAATTTCTTCCACAAGGTTCCACATAAATACCCAATAAACTTGGTATCTCTGTCAGAAACTATACTCTTTGGTAGACCATGAAGTCATACCACCTCTTTGAAAAACAACCCTACAACATGAACTACATCATTAGTTTTCTGATAGGGAATGAAATTTTCCATCTTTGAGAATCTGTCAACCAACACAAATATGGAGTCATTTACCCTCTATGTCCTTGGTAGGCCAAGAATAAAATACATGTTGATGTTCTCCCATGGTCTCTTCGGTATAGGTAATGGCTGATATAGTCTAGTGTTCTATCTTACACCCTTGGTCATCCCGCATACTCTATAACTTTACAAAAATATCTTCACATCTTGCTACAACTGTGGCCAATAGTAGTTCTCACTAATGAGGGCAATGGTCTTATCTCGACCAAAGTGTTCAACCAACTCTCCACTGTGCTTTTCCTTGACCATATTCTCCCTCATTAAACTCCTTGGAATGCATGATTGTTTTCCTATGAACAACATTCCATCTTGGATTAGAAAATCCAACCACTTAGTCTTGTCCAAAGTAACAGGTGCTAAGCAAGCTCTCCAAGCCTCTACAAAATTAGGATCTTCAGGATACAAACCCTTAAGTTCATCAAACCCTACAACTTCCACCTTCATTTTTGTCAATAAACATTACCTTCTACTTAAGGCATCTGCAACTTTGTTTGATTTTCCACTCTTGTGCTTCAACACAAAGGTATAACTCTATAGAAACTCAACCCACTTCAAGTGCCTCTGATTTAGCTTCCCTTGGATATTAATATATTGTAAGGCCTGATGATCAGTATATAGAATAAACTCTTTTGGCAAAAAATAATGCTTCCACTTCTTTAGATCCTAAACTATAGCATAAAACTCTTGCTCATAAACTGAATACTTCTTCCTAGCATCATTGAGTTTCTCACTAAAATAAGAAACGGGTTTACCTTCTTAACTCAATACAGCTCCTATGGCACTACCACTAGCATCACAATCTATGTGAAATACCTTATTAAAATATGGAAGTGCCAAAATATGTTGCTCTGTGACCTTCTTCTTCAACATATCAAAGCTCTTATCTTCTCCTAAGGTCCACTTAAATTCTTTCTTATCCCCTCTCATTTTTTTTTGTAAGGGGTGCACAAATACTGCTGAAATTTCTAATGAATTTTTTGTAAAAACTTGCTAGACCATGAAATGATCTTACCTCAGTTATGCTCCTTGGAGTAGGCCATTCAATGATAACCCTCACTTTTTTAGGGTCCATTTTTAGACCTTCAAATGAGATGACAAATCCTAGACACACTAACTTCTTCTTCACAAAATTGCACTTCAAATTAATCAGCAATTGCTCCTCTCTCAAATTCTCAAAAACCCTTCTAATATGCATCAAGTGCTCTTCCAAGGTCTTTCTAAATATTAAAATGTCATCCAAATAGACAATGGCAATTTTTTCTAAAAAATCCTTCAATACCTCATTCATTAGCTGCATGAATGTGCTTGGTGCATTGGTTAGCCCAAATGGCATGACCAACCACTCATAAAAACCCTCTATAGTATTTAAGGTTGTCTTCCACTCATCTCCTTCTCTGACACGAATCAGATGGTATCCACTCTTTAGGTCAATATTTATGAAGCACTTGGCTCCACTCAAACAATCCATAATGTCATCCATACTTGGCAATGGAAATCTATATTTTATGGTGATCTTGTTAATAGATCGGGATTCTGTACACATTCTCCACTCTCCATATTTATTTGGTGCTAGTACTATAGGTACTACACATGGACTCAGGCTCTCTCGAATCAGTCCATTTTTTAGAAACTCTTGGACTTGCCTATTTAGCTCCTTAATTTTTATAGGAGTCATTCTATGGTCTGCCTTATTGGGTAAACTAGATCCTGGTACCAAATATATATGGTGACTAATCTTCCTCACTGGTGGCAAACCCTCAGACACATTATCTGATATAATATTTGGAAATTCATCTAACAAACGTAAGACTTCTACTGGGGTATCTTTACATTTTTCTTCCCTAACTCTAGGAATTAATGCATAGCACATATTCTCATGCTTCAAACCATCCAAAAACCTTCTACCTTCAACTAAATAGATTTTGGCACTACTACATACCTTTTCATCCACCTCCTTCAAGGGATTCAACTTATGGTGCACTCCATTCTTTGTCAGGGAGTAAGTGTTGGCACGACCATCATGCACTAGACACCGATCAAACTGCCATGGCCTTTCCAATAGTAAATGGAAAGCATCCATAGGTAGGATGTCACACAGGACCTCATCACAGTAATTCCTAATATTAAATTTTACCAAGCATTGCTCATTGACCAAAGCCCTATGGTCCTTCTACAACCTTGCAATCAGATATTGATGCGGGTGTCTCTTCCTCTCTAATTGCAATTTGGTAACCATTCCTTCTGAAACTAGGTTATTTGTGTTACCATTATTTATGATAATATTACATACCTTACCTACACATTTACACCTTGTATGAAATAAAATCTTTCTCTGATCTTGGTCATCTTCATAAACAACAACTTGGGTATTACCTTCGGGTCTCTTATTTTTCCTCTCTTGGTGTTGTGGACACTCGTATGCTCGATGTCCTTCTTCCCCATAGTGGAAATAGGTTCCAATAAATCCTCCTCTTAAAAACCTTCATCCAGACCTTCCTCTTCCTCTTTGGTAACCATTGTTCTGATCACGAGGGCGGTAAGCATTATCTCCCGTTTTGTCTTGACTATTGCTGGCTTCTCCATTCTTCTTATGATCTTCATTTCATACTCTATTTGTTCTTCCATAAGTTCTTTGTCCACAACCTCTTCCTCTTTTCTTGCTCTCAAACCTTCTATTCAGCTTCTCTTCAACCCTTAGGGAAAATGGGTAAGCATCCTCTATGCTGGTCATCCTGACTAGACTTAACTCCTCTTGAATACTTGCTTTTAACCCATTAATATAATGGGCTACCTTCTCCTTGTTGGCCTCAGAATGATCTGTTCTAATTAAAATTTTATAAAAATCCTTTGTGTATTCTTTGACAGACTTACTTTACTACCTCAAACCTTGCATTTTATTTAGCAAGTCCAACTCGTAGTCAGTTGGAATGAACTGCCTCTTCAACTTCTCCAACATTCACTCCCATTTTGTTATCCTTTCTTTTCCTCTTTTGTTTCTGTCTAGATGCACTCCCTTCCACCATATGTTGGCATGACCCTTCAACTTGGTCTTAAAAAACTTAATCCTATCATGATATTCAACCTCCTCATACACAAAGCATTCTTCCAAATCATTTATCCAGTCTATCAACTCCTTTGGATCAAGATTTCCAAAATATATAGAAACCTCCATCTTCGGTCTCTTTCCAATATGATATATGGCTCTGTATAACTTGGCTTGTATAGGATCTACTGCCTCTTCTTCTTCCTTGAGCTGGTCCTCTTCTTCTTCAACTTCATCTTCACTGCCATCTTCTCTCCTTGGCTCAAACCATCTATGTAGCTCCTCTTGTAGAGCTTGAACTTACCTCTACAAAGCTTTGAAATCTTCTTCTAGCACCATATTTCTCCCACCACCTCAGTTTCTTCTTGGAGGTATTCCGCTCACTTATCTCACAAACCCTAAACACATATCTTGGTGTAAAATACCTCATATTCGATGCTCTATTTACACACTTAGGAACTCCCGCTATGGTACCAGTTGGTGAAGATCAAACAACACAAACAAAATGATACACAAGTGTTATTCCTTTTTTCCTGTAAGAGAACTAAAAATTTCATTACTTTCATCCCAAAATTAGGATACCAAGAGAAAAATCCCTTTTACAATTTTGAAAATTTCCTCAAATACCCTGTTTTGCCCTTTTCCTGCCTAAAACCATCTATTTCAAATTTGAATTTTGGGGGCAACTTGCCAAGGTCACAACTTCGCACTCGTTGACCCGATTTACCGTTACAACATATTTTCGAAAAGGAAAATTAACTAAGTGGGGGTAGGCCTTTGGCCATTTGCATATAGCTAAAAATCCTCAAATTCAACCTCTAAGACCTTCAAAAATCTCTTGCAAGTTAAACTAGTTTTTCAAGTTTTACTAGTTTTACAAAATAAAAATTACAATTTTTTTTTCGGGTGATGCAAGATCACTCTTACACCATTGGATGCTCCTGCATCATATTATGGGCCCTATAAGATAACCCTAGCCATGGTTTGAAACTCATGACATAATAATTAGAAGTTAAATGAGAATGTCGAATCTACAAAATGGCACATTTGTAAGATTTGGGCAATCTCGTCCACTTGGGTGACTATCTACAGTAGTTTAAATTACCAAAGTGGTTGATATACCTTGTACTAATTAATATTTATATTAATGAATCATTGGGTGAACCTTATTTGCTATGAACATGAAACCTCTTTTGGAGATAAACAATGAACTTAAGTGAAAAGAAAAATTACCTTGAATATTGCTTGACATGTTTTTATATGGTACAACTAGGTGAGTAGACTTGGGTTGTTACACTTTAGAAGAGATTTTATAATAGATTATAGTTTAATATTAGTTGCACACATGTGCTCATTTAGTGTGTGAATTTCATTCATATTTATATGCTATATTGGTTCTTATTTCTATTGCATTTGATATTTCTTTATATTGCATTTTATTATATTCTTATGGAAGTTTAATTAAGTATTTAGCTTTAAAAACTAATAATGGTATTAGAGCCACAACAAGATTTTGTCGTGCATAGGTTTTAGGTTGCGAAGGAGATTTCCACAGGTTAAGGAAAAACCAGTGAAGTTGAAGATATTACCTTTGGAAAAGAAAACTAGAGAAGATAGTATTTCTCACTATGTTGAAGAAAAACCAATGAAGGTTGAAGAGTTACCTAAAAAAATTTAAATAGAAGGAAATTTACAGGTCTTGAAGATAGAACTCAATATTGATGAGATTAAGAGACCCTAGAAGAAGGTCCTATTGAAAATTTTGATAGAGAGAATAATATTCTAGATTAATATTTGGCTAGAGTCTTTCCATAGGGTTGAAGGAAAACTCATGAAGACTAGGACCAACATAGATTTTTTTCACTAGTTTTGAGAATAGCTAGTGAAGTTTATTGATTTTAGAAATTTGGAAATTTGAATGTATTTGGTTACTATTGTCTAAGTTTTTTGTTGTAAAATATTAGTTCTCATAAGTTGTGAAGCTTCCTACAACAGATAAAAAAGAATTTCATCTTCGGTTGTCTGAAAGTCTATGTGCTTTCCTTATGCAAGGATATATTCTTTGTTGCAAAAAAAGTATACATTGAAGATTAAGATCCAAGAAACAAGTCCACATTAAATATTAAATAAAACCAAGAAGGAGGTCCTCATTGAACATTGAATATTGGATATTGAAGAATATAGATTAAAGTTTAAAGAGACCCAAGAAAGAGGTCACATTGAAGAACTTCTAGATTTGGAAGATAGAAGATTGAAGATAGAGGACTACAAGAAAGGTCCTATTATAGAGTTGAGAAGTAGAAGATTTTGGATATCCAAGAAAGAAATCTCATTGTAGAGTTTTCATAGTTGGAAGATTGAAAAACCAAGGTAATTTTTCATTAAAGTGTTGAGAAAGAGATTTGAGTAGTTGTTGAATTAGAAGACCCAAGAGAAGAAGTCTCAAGAAGAAGAAGGCTAGAGAAAGCATCATTGCATAATTGAAATAATATCCATTGGAATATATTTGAAGAAAATTTTGTTATAGAATATTGCAAGTAGAAGAAGCTCCTGAAAAGAAGAATTTGGGATAATTATTGTCATTTGAAAACAAGCCCAAAAGGAAGAAGGATTTGGAATGAGGTTTGCCAAGTTTTTGAAGACCTCAAGACATTCAAATTATTGAGGAAGAGGACAATGAAAGAGATTTAATTTGAAGTTAGAATTCGACAAGAAGTTTGAATAAGAAGAACATAAGACAGTTGTTGATTTGAAAAGAAATTTGAAGAGGCCATAGTTTTAAGAAATTTGAGGACAATCCTGAATTTTTTGAATGTTGGTTTGAAAAGAAGAAAGTTACTGATTTTCGAGGAAGAACTTGAAAGGTCACATGATAGAAAATTGAAGAAGGTAGAGAGCTACGATTTGGAGAAGTTTTAAGAGTTTTTAGAAGTACTTTTGGAAAGCCAATTGAAGGAAGGCTAGAAAGTTAAATAAAGCAACAAATTTGAATATTCTTAGATAAAAAAGAATCAAATTTTGCAAGTAGCGATTTGAGAGGTTTGAGCTATGAATTTGGGCAGCATTAGAAAGATAAAAATGATTTGCATTTCGAAAGAGTTTAGGGACAATATTGGAAGAGCTTTGGACAATAAAGCACATGAGGTTTTAGTATAATTTTAAAGAGGTTAATTACTATAGATATGGATAGTAAGAGGGCAGCATTTGTAGCGTTAAATTTCATAAGTTTAAAGCATACATTTGGAGTAAAAATAAGAAGAAAAATTAACATCAAGAAAGTTGTTTTTTTTTTACATTAACTATAGCTACAAGTTTATAATAAGTTACAAAATTACATAAATTTGAGATAATAATCTATAAAGGAGAAAATCCACAAAGGAGGCCATAAAAGGTGTGAACTATTGATGCCATAAAAATTATTCTTTTACAATTTTTGAAAGTGGTTATTATATGTTTTTGAAAGCATATTTTTTAGAGCTGTTAAAAGCTAGCAAAAAGAAGTTTGAGTAAAGTGTCTCAAATCCAAGAAAAGAGACATCATTATTATTATAAAATCTTAAAAATATAATAGCAAGAGTTAGAGTTAAAAAGTGCTAAAATGGAGTGATAAGAAAAGTATTATATGCTATTTTTTAGTCGTTTTTGTGACTGGATCACTAGCACCAAAAACCATCTTTACATTGGATGGTTTGGTGTCTTAACAAAAGTGTAGATTTATTAATAAGCTTATTTGAGGCTGAATAGTGCTTAAAAGTAAGGAATATTAAAGGTGTCTAAAGACACCAAGAAGAGCATCTATGAAGAAAAGCCTCCAAAAGAGTGATAAATCCACCAAGTAGAGCACGACTGAGTAGCAAAGGTGGAGTGCCATAAAAAAGAGAAAAGATGACATTGAAGCATAGGGGACAAGCATCCAAACACTACCTAGAAGAACAAATACTGGATAGAAGAGAGGATCCATCACCTAAAGGAGAAGAGCCACCATGGAAGAGCCACTCATAAAGAACCTAAGTGAAGAAGAGCCACCATGGAAGAGCCACTCATAAAGAACCTAAGTGAAGAAGAGCCACCATGGAAGAGCCACTCATAAAGTAAAACCTAAGTGAAGAAGAGCTACCACATTCTCACAATCAAGGTAAGATTCAAAGGTTTGAGAGGTGTGGTATAGGTAAATATAGAGAAATTCTAAGTTGACATAAGATAAGTAACAATAGAGGAGTACCAAAGTGGATAAGAGCCACCTATATAGGAGTGCCTAAGTGGAGAAGAGCCACTTGTAGAGGAGTGCCTAAGTGGAGAAGAGCCACTATTTAGAAATTTGAATTGTTGTTTGCACGATTAGAAATATAAATAAAAAAATAATATAAGCTTTTGCATATTGAAAAGGTATTAAGGGAGACCAAAGGTCGAGGATTTTGTAACCACTAAAAAATAATTAAATATGAGGTATGCATAATCTTCCTTGCAATGTTGCATTAGTCTATTGAGTACATTACATGCACAAGCAAGTGTCAAGAGAAGAAAAATAACACAACCAAGGAAAACATAACATCAAGAAGCATTAAAAATTCATTCATAAGGTTAAAGATCATTATAATATTGTTTATACCACTTGTCACAAGGAAAGAGAAGTGCTACAAGTCATTGAAGAGTTGTAGGTTACATTATAAAATGGAAGGAATAGTTTTGGTACCACTTGTGTCTTGTTTTTCAAGAAGCCAAATGTTATCAAGTAAGATAAAAGTCTTAGAGTGCATGGAAATCAAACCTGAGTTCCTTGGGAGCACATTATAGAAACCCATTATAAAATGTTATTACAAAAATGTATTATGAAATCCCCTTATGGAAGAACATAGAAGCATGAGTTGGTTTAGATTCTAGCAACCATTATAAAATTACTACAACCATAGTCACATTTACTATAGCAAGGAGGATTTACCATGGAAAGGAGGATTTACTATAGCAAGGAGGATATACATTTAAGGTTGAAGTGCCTTGACTAGGTTGAAGCATAGTTCACTAGCCAAAGAAGAGAAATAGTGCCCATTTTCAAAGCAAGTGCAAATATAGCATCGAGGAGGGAGAACCTCAAATATTGAAGGTAATATATTATTTTTGGAATTGAGTTTATGCTAAGATAGGAGTTATAAAGATAAAAATATATTATTATCTAAGGTTAAGGTTGAAATTTTTATTGAAGAGATTATATTTTTGAAGTATTATTTAAATCTGAATATTACAATTTGAAATTATTTATAAAGTATTGAGGATTGATTTTAGGATCGAAACATTTGTTTTTGAAGTTTTATAATTTAAACATTTAAGTTTACAAAACAAGTTGAAATATTTGCAATTTAATCAGTTTAGAGAAATAAGGTATCCTACATCAAAATTAGGAAAACAAAACTTGCAAATATTATTTTATAAATTTCCTAAATTTTAGAGTTGAGTTATAAGGAATTCAACACCAACATAGTTTTATGAAATTTAGAATTGGAGAAATATATTCTTGAATTTGGGAGATAAAAGGAATTTGATATAGAAGCTTTTGACAAAGGAAAATTGCATTGATAGTTTAGTCTCTAATTCAAAATTACAAGAGACATAAATTTGAACATTTGAAAGATTGAAATTGCATTCAATTTATTGATTGATAAGAGGAAATTTAAGTAGTTATTTTTGAAGAATGGAAAGTTGGAAAAATTATATTGTCATTCAAATATTATGGAGATGCAAGGTATTCTACAAAACATAGAATTGAAAGAATTGAAAGTCATCCATAGTTTATCTTGAAGAATTAAAATTTGTCATATACTCAAATTCAACTCAGAATTTAGAAGTTGAAAATTTTCTCAAGAAAGATGATATATTCAAAATTCGGAGATATAAGGTGTAATTATTTGGGAAGTTGAAAAATGAAAAAGTGTTTTTTATAACTAAGGAGAAATGAAGAATATAAAATTTAAACTAGGGATTCATAAGGTAGATAAATTCAAATAATTTGAAATATTTCATCAAAATTGTTCACAATACCAAAGAGATATTAATTGATCATATAATACAAGAATTATCTTTAGTCTATCATTCATTATTAGGGAGACAAAAGAAAAACTACCTTAAAGGTTTAGAACCTTATATTCAAAGCTAAAGGAATTATGGATTATTGGTACATAGATTTTGAAGCAAGGAAACATATGACTAGAAATAAAAGATGGTTCAATGCTTTACAAGGAAAATATGAAAAATTAGTTGCTATAGCAAATAGTAAGACTTGTGAAGTAAAAGGTATAAAAAATATTCTAGTCAATCTAACTAATGTTTTATATGTTCCTGGATTGACTATCAATATTATTTCAGTTTCTCAACTTATGGATCAAAATATGATAGTAGAATTCAAAGTTATCAATGGAAAGAAATAATGTCATATTATCAAACAAGAAAAAAAATGGATCAATTACGATCCTAATTTATCTAGTGTATCCATACATCAAAATTCAAATAAGTCCAAGAAGTTTGTAAATCAAATAATGAAGAATCAAAGAATGGAGGTGATGAAGCAAAAGTTTCTATATATAAAAAGAAAGGATAATATGATTCTAAGAACAAAGGAAAAAGAAAAATTCTTATACAAGAATTTGATTAACTATGAAACAGTTCAAGAAAATTGAAATATTAAATCCATAGATACTGAAATATACTAACTATTCATTTGATCAAGTATACTGAGAGGTAGCATATTGGAGAAAGAAAAAAAGGCAACATGAGCTCCAAAATCAAGATGAAGACCTAAAGTCTTGAATAACCAAATAATATGATACAGGGGGTGTTGGAATATATTAAATTATTTAATACATGCTAATATACCACCTTGATTATATCTTTAGATTAGAGTATGAGTATTTACTTATTACAAGTACATAGTCTTCCCAAGAAAAACATCATTTGCTCCGTATTGCTTGATGTAGGTTCTCGTCTCCATCCTTGGAAGACTTCTATGCCATGGGAACTTGAGGGATATTTATACCTATAATACAAGAAAATAAATAAATAATATTGAACCATGTCTTATTGATCCATATACCTTTCGGTAGTGATTCTCTAAAATTCTCTAAAATATCTTCGTGCCTCTCGAATATTTTTTTAATAGATTACTTATGAAGGCTCCAACATTCTCGAGAGCATTATTCAATTATTTTTGGGTGCAGAGTTTTTCTTCTTCCATAGCATATTCTCCCAGGAATGCAACATGTGAGCAACAATAAATGTTTAACATATCACTAACTCCTCTATGGGTCTAACCCAAAAAGCAAAGAAAAATCTTCATTCTCGTCTCTAAAAGTTTTCAAAGCATTTGAACAAAAATATAAATTGCAAATATAGCAAATTATACCCCTTATTGGTTTGTCTCATATCACACCTACCTTAATCTTCTTTATTATAAACAATGACACGATAATAAGTATAACAAGTATAAAACTGTAAGTTATACATTTTCTCTATTATAGATTTTTTCATTGTCGTGTATTATAAACCATGTTGTGAAATATATTAATTATGTAATTCTAGAGTTGGACGCTCATGTATTTGACTTTGTACATCAACATTAGAATGATTAGAATATTAGAAGATGTTGATGCATGTTTCCTGAAACCAATAAAAATTTAGAACTTATGTCTACTGACCAAAAATTCACATATATTACAAATAATAAAAAATTGTGGTTCCTGTTCATCTTCCTAATTTATGTGTATTTAATTTCTTTTTATTTTTTACATGGTACTGGAGTTGTTGGCACTGGACGTGGGTGTGTTACCGTGTACGTACCTAAACCTTCATTTGATATCCTAGATTATTAAATCCCATAGTTACTATAGAGCTCTTGCTCATTGTTGTTGTCTACATCGATCTGATATCCACCCATTACTTAACAAAAAAATTTAGCACAATGAAATCAAATGAGCTATATGGAGCCTCACTAAGTTATGAAGAGAAACTTAATAAATTTAATGGTGAATCTACTAAGAATGCACAAGCTTTGGTGACTAAAGGTAAATGAAAATCTATTAATTAAGAAAGAAAAATTAATACAAGCCAACTAAACGAATGGAAGAATTCTATGGTAAGAAACCATAGTATAGACAAGTAAGTCAACAAAATCGGCAACATAGTTACTTAGATTAGAGGTATAATAATTACGCAAGGAATAGCCTTAAGATTACTTTTTATAACTGTGCAAAAGAAGGACATAAAGCATATCAATGCTAAAAAATGAAAGTAGGTTGCAATCAAAGAATCAATCAAACATTGTACAAAAAGATGAATGTTCTAAAAATATTCTGTTCACCTCTCTTGTTACATGTGGAAGCTCTATAGACACTTGGTATATTGATTGAGGTGCAAGTCAATATATGACTTATCATAAGGAATATTTTGACTCTAGAGAGAAGAAAGATGTCTCCCACAAAGTTATTTTAGATGATGGTATTTCACTAAGTGTTGAAGGTGCTGGTAAAATATCTATGAAGGACAATGGTGGAAAGGAATAGAAAATTACTAATGTATTTAATATACCAAATTTGAAGAAGAATCAGCTTTTAATATACCATATTGATAAATTATATCACAAATATCATAACTTTATGTCCATCATTGAGCTAACAAAAAATTGAGCACAATAAAATTGGTTGAGCTATATGGAATCTCATTATGTGATAAAGAGAAACTTAGTAAATTTAAAGGTAAATCTAGTAATAATGGATAAACCTTGGTGACTAAAGGTAAATTGTTAGAACCTCGAAGGTTCTAACAAGAATTTAATAAATTAATAAAAATTCATCCAAATCGCTTGCCACTATAGGGGCTCCCTCCTTAAATTTAATTAATAAAAATATTATTCTTTTTCTTGATGATTTACAATATGGCTCGTACACATATTTATACTACCCTAACCCTAACCCTACGTTGGTTCATATATGATGATTCATAATAATAATTAATTATACTATTAATAATTAATAATATAATTAATTATACTATTATTAATAATAATGAACATTAGGATATGGGATCCTAACATGCCACCCTTCTTCGAAAAATATTTATCCTCAAATCTAGAACTGAGGAAATTGCTATTGAAATTGAATAGTTCTTCATGATACCTCGAATTTTACTAGATCTACAAATTTGATTAAATTTGGTTCACTTCGTAGTGTTGTTTGTAGAAAAGGATTACCGTTGGTCATATTTTGGATCTGGTAACTTGTAGCTGAATTGTTGCAATATTGCTTGTTTGGATCTAGAACCATTATTCCATCGGTACTAGTTAACTGGGTAAATTGATTTGTCCCTCCATAGGCTTTCAAAAGAGTTCATCCAGCCATTATTAGCATAGCACCAGTACTGATGATATTGCCTCTGGCTGAAATACTAAAGTTGATAGATGTTTTATGGTCATTTTGTGTTGTAGGCCCAATGATTTATATGGCCTTACTTTTATTTTTTGTTTTGATGTTTCATCTACAAAATTGTCCTTTGTGTATATATTTTTTAAAATAAATGGCAAAACCAACTTTATCCTTCAAACACATAACAATTAACAATGAACATTATACAACTATCAATATTATTTGTGGGCTAAAGCTGGAAAGCAACTATAAATTCCAATACCCAAGTATGGGTTGCAAGCTGAGCTCCTAAAGTGTTTGCTAGAGTCTTGGCTTCATTGAGCCTCTAATGAAATGCCTTATCATTATATTTGCCCCTTTTAGGAAGTTCTACATTGTAAAGCACAATCGTATGAAAGTAATTTGGCTGGTCCATTATAAGCTTACTGCGTGGAACTACCCCTCCTCCAATTGAAACCAAATATTGCAAGTAGCCTTTAGAAGAGGTAGAAAAATCACCACTAAGATAAAAGATTAACCCTTCAAAAAAATCTTGGTGCCTGTATATTATAAACTTCAACAACAAAAATTGTTCCAACTAAAGCATGTTATCTCATGAAGCCTTGAGATAAGCATCATTTATACTGAAAGTACATAGGGCAACTAAATACAAGATGAGGAATATTTGTGTTAAGTAGGCACAAGATCATATCTGGAATAAAATTCAAATGTGAGCTCTTATTAGTAAAGGTAACCTTTATAGTCAACCACACAAACCAGGTTTGAGAACCTTGGTCTGGTGTATGGAACAAACCTATGTTTGCCATTAGTCCACAACACAATAGTTAAATTTTAACTGATAAAATTGAAAATATTGTGCATATCCGACAAAGTTATCCCATATGAAGATAATAATTGTTTTAAGTACAAAATATTTTTATTCTTTCTTTTGACATGTAAACATGTCATAGTGAAGCCATAACCTAAAACATGGACAACATTTTTCTCAACACACTCTCGATCATGCTTTGGCCCCCATTATAATTATTATTGATTCTATTGTTGTGTTGTGGACTACTGGTTCTCTTCCATTATGATTTCAATATAATTATATCAGAGTAATTTTACTATTAGTGAAAGTCTTGGAAGATTATGGAGACGTGAATATTCACCATGTTTGAACTGGATTGCACAAATTTTTTTGTTATAGGCATGTGTCCATTATTGAATAACTATCCCAGAAGGCCCAACTTTGAAACATATTTGACCTTATAACTTGATGTATTAAATCCAGTTCCAAGATATAGTACTAGAAACTTAGGTTTCAATGGTGTGGAAAAATCTTGGTTCACCTTGAGAAATTATTTTGTCACTTCATTAATCATAACTATGGTTGGATTGTTAACTTTATTTTATAGATTTGATAGTATCCCATAGGTTGTGGATATAAGGCACGACTAAGAAGGTGTTGTGATTATGTTATCCATACAATGATACGAAGAGCCATGGTTCATGAACCAAAATACAATCATCCTTAGATTCTAAGAATAAATAGGTAAAGGTTGCATGGATGAGAGATGCACGTATATGGTGGTTTTTCACCAAGAATTTTGCACACAAAACCTATAATATCCATCCAACATAGCTTTCATAGCCATTTTGTGTTCCTTACTAAGCATGCCCTTCACTATATGTTTCTTGATTTATTCAAGTAAGATTTCTACGTCTAATTTTTTTTTAATTTTATCTAACACCTTTATTTGATTGTAAATCATACCATTCTCATCAAGGAAGCGATCAAATTTATCATGTAATACTCTGGAACAAATTCCAAAACTTCAAGTTCCTCAACCAGACTATGGGTGATAATTAGACTTTGAATATCACATAGTTTTCATTCTTGCTCTTTCATTGTATTTTAGGTATAATTGTTGCTCTACAATATGGATTTATCTTCTTCTCCCTAGGAAGAAGTAAATATAAATCCATCCCATTGATTTTCATTCGCATACAAGAAACTATCATCAAATTTTCTCAGGTATGCGAAGGGTTTGGTGAGGTTTCTTAGGTACACGATGTCGCTCCCAACATGGTTAAGACGTTCCCTAAATTAGTTAATCAAACCCACACAATATTACCAAAACATAGCTTTGATACCAAATGTTAGAACCTCGAAGGTTCTAATAAAAATTTAATAAATAAATTAATAAAAATCATTTGAATCGCTTGCCACTTATAGGGGCCCCCTCCTCAAATTTAATTAATAAAAATATTATTCTTTTTCCTTGATGATTTACAATATGGCTTGTACACATATTTATATCTACCATAACCCTAACCCTACTCTGGTTCATAATAATAATTAATTACACTATTCATAATTAATAATATAATAGGTTCAAGGGCCTGGTTCAATGGTTAAAGAACTTCTTCAAAGCTGGGAGACTAGGGTTCCATTCCCTCGGGCCTTGCTGTACTGAACGCCTGTCCTCGTCCGAGTGCGTCAGCGGTGTAAAAGGTTCAAATTATTGGGGCATGGTGGTATAGGGGCGGTCTGTGCAAGGATCTATGTGGCGGCTTCTGGGGGTGGACTGCGCAAGAAATTGTGGCGGCTTTCTGGTCGGCTTGCCCGGACTCGTGGCGGCTATCGAGTCCACCATGTTAAAAAAAAATAAAAAATAAAAAATAAAAAATAAAATAAATAATTAATAATATAATAATGAATTATACTATTAATAATTAATAATATAATTAATTATATTATTAATAATTAATAATTAAATTAATTATACTATTATTAATAATAATGAACATTAGGATATGGGATCCTAATATAAATGGAGATTTACTAATTAGTAGATCTCCATTTATATTAGGATCCCATATCCTAATGTTCATTATTATTAATAATAGTATAATTAATTTAACTATTTATTATTAATAATATTATATCAATAGAAATATAATTATTTGAGCTTGTGTATAGTGACTTATGTGGACCCATTACTCCTTAATCATTAGGAGGAACAAAATATGTCTTAACTTTTATAGATGATTTTTCAAAAACAGTATGGATATATTTTCTTAAAATTAAGGATAAGAACAAATAATGAAGGTGAATATATTAATCATAATTTAAAGAACTTTTAAAAAAGGCATTACATATAGAGAGAGACAACAAATAGGTACACTTCACAACAAAATAGAATGACTAAAATAAAATATAGAGCTTTAGTTGAAATGACTTGATGTGACATATTCAAAAGCAATGAATACAATAGGTCATATTCAAAATAAGTCTTATATATCACATATTAACAAATTACACCTAAAGAGGTATGGAGCTATGCAAGATAAATACAAATTATTGATAAAAAAATCAAACTTGAGAATTAGTGGAATTACCCAAGTCAAAAAAATTGTTTGAACTAGATGGAAGTACAAAACTAAGTATAGATGTAGTATTGAGAAATATAAGGTGATACTTGTAGCCAAGGTTTCTTTCAAAATGAAGGAATTTATTATAGAGAACCGTTTGCTTCTGTTGCTAAAACCAACACTATCAAGATGGTCATTGTACTTATCACCTATTCTAGGTGGAAAATTCATCAAATGGATGTCAAAAATGCTTTTCTTAAAGGTGAAATAAAGGAAGAAGTTTATATGACTTAGCCACAATGATTTGTGAAAGAGGAAGAAGAGACAATATCAAAGGGCTTGGTATGCAAAGATTGATGAATTCTTTAGATTTAAAATATTTAATAGTAGTCCTTATGATATAAAATTATATGTGAAGACCTTCAATAGTGGAATACTCATCATTATACTTTATGTGGATGATCTCATCATCATAGGAAATAATCTACAAATTGTTTTTAAGTGATGTCATGACTAAGTGATAGGTTTGAAATGATAGACTTGGATTTTCTTTATTACTTTGTTGGCTTTGAGGTATGGTAAACTAAATATGGTATCCTCCTTTCACAAAATAAATATGTCAATGACTTATTAGTTAGATTTAAAATACAAAATTATGCAAAAGTATCTACTCCAATCTCTAGAGGTACAAAATTTAGCAAGCACATGGAAAAAGATGAAGTCAATCCAACACTCTATAGACAACTTATGGACAAACTGATATATTTGACTCATACAAGACTAGATATATCTTACGTAGTTAGTATGTTATCTAGATTTATGACTTCTCCTAAGGCTTCTCATTACAAAGCTAAAAAAAGGATATCAAGATATGTAGATTGAATACTAAGCATACGTATTAAGTACTCATCCAGTGGAAAGCTACTTCTTACAAGATATTTAAATTCAAATTGGGTAGGTTGTGCATATGATAGAAGATCCACCATAGGGTATGTTTTCTCACTTGGTCCTAGTCCTATATCTAGGTATAGCAAGAAATAAAGTATAGTTGCCTTATTCACAATAAAATTTGAATACATAGCAACCAAAGAGGTATCCAAAGATATCATGTGATTAAAAAATATTCTTTAAGTCACAAAAACACTAAACACAACCTACCATATTACACTATGATTATCAAAGTACCATCAATCTTATAAAAAATTCAATACTTCATGCAATGACTAAGCACATTGAAGTATACAATCACTATATCAAACAACTTATTCAACAACAAGTGATTCATCTAAAGTATTATAGAATAGAAGATCAAATTGCAAACATCTTCACCAAAGCCTTCAGTGAGGCTAAATTTGTTCATCTTAAAAGTAAGAATATTACATAAATCTTATAGTAGAACTTTTATTGTAACCACCCAAATTTTGATGTAATTTTTATAAGTTTTGTATTTTTTTTTTAAATAAAAATTTGTTCATCTTAAAATTAAGGATATTACATGAGTCTTATAATAATACTTTTATTTTAACCACTTGATTTTCATAAGTTTTCTATTTTTCTAAAAATAAATATAAAATTTTGAAAGGTTTATATTTTATCTTTTGCATCAACTTAATCACATCAAAACTATATAACCTATTTAGTGCCATTTGATTTGAACTTCGTGTTAGCCACCTCACTCATATATCTCAACCAAATAACTATTGACTATAAGTTTTGTATTTATGTAATTAATTTATGTGGAGCTTTCAAAAATAAATTAATTTTATGCTTTTTTGAAGTTGGATGGTTATAGTCGGTCGGCGGTGATTATCTAAAGCCTACGGGCATTAACGCCACAAGTGATTAGAAGATATCAGTGCTGCATTCTAAAACTTGCCACAAACTCTCTATATATAAAAACATTGTGTAAAATAAAAAAAATTCAATGTCCAACTTAATGTGTATTTCTAAAATATTTGGTCTGTGCATGACATAGTAAAGAGTAGGCAACAGTCCGCATAGAACACTCCAGAAATTTATAAAAATAAAAAAATAAATAAACCAATCTTTTGAGGCTTTCGCATGTAACGAGAAAGAAGAATTTGAGTCATTATCAAATATTTTTTTGCGTACCATATAAATATTTCCGTTCTTAGACGACCATGCTTTACGGTTGGTGCAATTAAATGGTAGAGCTATGACTTAATTTTTCAATTACCTGGAGATACATCGTATCCGTGTAATCTTAGGATTCGGAGACCCATGGCCGTATCATCGATATCAGACACAACACATTCTCTGGTCCACGCGATACCCCTATCATTCCAATAGAATTTTTCAATTACCTCGAGATACATCGTATCCGTGTAATCTTAGGATTCGGAGACCCATGGCCGTATCATCGATATCAGACACAACACATTCTCTGGCCCACGCGATACCCCTCTCATTCCAATAGCTGTTAATGTGAATGCAATCGATTACAGCCCAGAATTAGCAATTGAAAATGGCGCAAAAACACTATCACCATCACGGCAAAAGGTAAAAGAACATATGTAACAACAATTCAAATTAGAATTCCAAGCCTCACCGGTACACATAATCAAGTGTTTCTTTGATCTCTTTCTGAAAATGACGGTCGATCCCCAGCCGTTCAACAATGTCAACGGCCCATAGACGTTCGAACAGATCAACCGGATAGATGCAAGGAACTGCAAATTGCAATAATTGTCATCTTACACTCGGTTGATATATATATTCCTCGTTTGATTGATGAGAGTGTATATGATTTCTACCGTGATCTCCAAATTTTTTGAGAAGGAAGCTCAAAAATTCCAAACACTTATTGTCTCTTGTCTGCATGAACACGGCAGCTGTAGATGCAGGTGAGCGGAGTAAGGATCCATCCTTTGACTGAAGATTCATTATCTTCTTCCAATCAATTATTTCTTGTAAGCCCTCCAACGAGTAGAGTATAGTTGTTGGGATTGCTTTTTCCAATCAATTATTTCTTGTAAGCCCTCCAACGAGTAGAGTATAGTTGTTGGGATTGCATAAATGACGTTCAAAGGAATCCTGATAAACCCATACACAAATTCGCAAATGATAATCATAAAATATACATGATCTAGTTATAACAGATAAATTTGAACTTTGTGAAGAAATTTTAGGAGCTCGACTCCCTCATTTTTTGAGCTTAGTATGAAAGAACGGGATGGGCAGCGGAGGCTATGCCAAGAGCTTTAGAAAATTTTCTCTGAGATAAAATCTGGCGGAATACAGATTCCGTGATTCAAAATTCGGGGAGAGCCTTTACGAACGGATTTTAAAACTGGCCTGAAGCGGAGGGGAATTTAACAAAGTAAATTGCGAGCGCCCGTGTAAATTATAAAGGGTGTAGACTAATCTGAGTTCCGCTCAATACGGTCAAAGTCAAAAGTGCTTGAGAGGAATTTAATAAAATTGTTTTTTGAATTATTTTTTGTGTTTAGATCGCCGTAATTTAACAAAGCACACACATGGAGCGGACAAAATACCTGAGCGGAGTCTTACAAGGGAATGTACTGCTCGAATTAACAAAGCAAAATATATTTGAGAATTTAACTTAGTCAACCTTAAAAGCATAAATTCGTTCAGTGGAATAGAGAATATTTAACGGAATGAGAATGCAAGAAAAATAAAATAAGGAGCAAAAACTAACTTTGTTAATTTGATTTATTCAACATTTAAATATCACGCGGAAACAAAAATATATTGAAAGTATTATGTATTAATCAAAATGAAAATGCATCCACATACATATACAACTTAGAAATTGCAGGTTATACTAACTAGAAAGTTTTTGAAGACTGCAATTTCAACTTTTGGCTTTCTAGCATTCACCTTCTTCGTCCACATTTTCTTCAACTTTTATTTGTTTTTAAATGATAACAACAACACATATAGATAGGTATAGGGGGAAGGGCCCACCAACATTGTGACACTCATTAAATTAAAGAGTATGGTGTCTATTCAATCGTCGAGCAATTACAACTATTGGTAATTACTTCGATCATTTTTAAAATACAGTGATCAAATTTGGAAGATAAGATATGTTAGAGATCTATGAGGTAAAATTTGATTTAATTTCTAACATCCTCCTTTAAATCAGATTTCACAAAAACTTTGACACCAAGCATTTCCCTCAACTTTTTAAAGTCTTCCTCCTTCAAAGGTTTTGTGAAAATATTTGCAACCTGGTCTTTGGACCTGCAAAACAATAACTCAACTTCATTAGATTTTACCTGTTCTCTGATGAAGTGATACCGAATATCAATATGCTTGGTCCTACCACGAAACATTAGATCCTTTGATAGTGATATGGTGGAATTGTTGTCATAAAATATGGTTTTTTCCCTTTCTAGTGGATGATTTAGCTTACCTAAAATTATTCTGAGCCATATTACCTAGCATGCGGCTAAAGTTACGATAACATACTCTGCTTTAGCAGTTGATAATGCAACAACTGATTGTTTTTTTAGTATCATGAAACTACTTTTGATCCAATATGGAAAGCATAATCGGAAGTGCTCTTCCTATCATCTATATTTCTAGCCCAATTACTATCTATGTAGCCAACAAGCTCAAGCTAGATAGATTCCATGTTTTCTAGTTCCATTGACATACTGTAAAATTATTTTTCTTACCTACAAGTGAGTGATCTTTGGTGCCTCCATAAATCTGTTAATAAAACTCAATGTAAATATTAAATCTAGTCTAGTTACAGTCAAATAGATGAGACTTCTAACTAATCTTTCATATAAATTTGGATCAACATTGCTGCCATAATCATTCTTGTTCAATTTTAGGCTTGTTACAACTAGCGTGATCATTGATTTGTTATCCTCTATTTTAAACCTCTTCAAGACATATTTTACATACTTGTTGAGATGAAGATACCACCCACATATCGGTTAACTTCAATACCAAGAAAATATTTCATTAGTCCTAAATATGTCATCTCAAACTCCTACTTCATGGCAGTTCTCTCAAATAGCATATTGCTTTTGACAGTATACAAGCAAACTATTATCATATCCTCCTATTCATTTGTCTTCATGTAGAGAGTGTGTTCATATGGGTATTTGATGAACCTTTTTTCCTAAAAATGTGCATGAATGTGGCTACACCAAGTCCTGGGTGCTTTCTTCAATCCATACAAGGATTTCTTCAACTTCAAGACTTTGCCTTATTGCCCCTCCTACTCATAATTGGGTGGATGGCCTATGTAGACCTCTTCTTCCAACACCCCATTCAGAAAAGTGAACTTGACATCCATTTGGTAAACATTCCACCTCTTTTAGATTACCAGTCCTAAAATTAATTTGACTATGTCAAGTCTTTTTACAGGTGCATATACCTCATGATAGTCAATCCCTTACTTTGGTTTGTAGCATTTTGCAACCAGTCTAGATTTATGCTTTTCAACTTCATCGTAGGTATTAAACTTAGTTTTATATACCCATTTTACTCTAATGGTCTTCTTACCTACTGGAAGATCCATTAATTCGTAGGTTTAATTTTTATCTATGGCTTCTATCTCATCATCCATAGCTTTCAACCAAGTTCTACTCTAAATTATTTTTTTAAAATAAAATTAGATCACACTCAAAAAATAAAGCAAAATTAAAATGTTCTATTTTATTTCTAGTTAACTCGTATATATCTTGCAAGCTTCTTATCTTTGATGGTGTCTTCAAGTTGGGTACCATTCTTACAAGTGGAGGTGACTGTGATGATGATATAGTGGTGCTATTGGTATCAGTACTAATATTTGAAGCAACACGTAGATGCAGTCTATCTCCTTCCAAGTCCTCATACTCAATAATTACTGGCTCTTATTGACTAGTCTTGGATTTCCAATTCCAATATTCATCTTCCAGGAATTTCACATCTCATCTTATAATAAACTTGTTTATGATAGTGTTATACAACTTGTAAGTCTTTGGTTCTTTACTATATCCAATGAAGATGTATTTCTCTTCCTTGTCATCCAGTTTCTTTCTCTTTTCATCTAGAACATGTGCATATGATATGCACCCAAGAAACATTAAAAGATCAACACTCAACTTCTAGTTACTCCATGCTTCTTGAGGGATCTTGTCCTTCACACTCTTCATGGGAAACCTATTCATCATATCAACTACACAAGCTATAGTTTTTCCTAGAACTCATGTGGCAATCCCTTTACCTTTAGCATGCTCCTTTACATCTCCATTATGGTTATGTTATTCCTTTCTGCAACACCATTTTTTTGTGGTGTATATTTGGCTATGAACTACCTTCTAATTCAATATGATTTACATAAATTATGAAATCCATTGGAGATGTACTCACCTCCTCCATTTATTTTGAAAGTTTTCACATAATAGCCATTTTTTTTCAACCAAATATTTGAACTCCTTGAATTTACCGAAAGCTTCTAACTTTTGTCTAACGGGATATACCCATGTCCTCCAATTGAAATTATCTATCAAAGTCAAGAAGTATTTGTTGTTGGTAAATGAGCTAGTTTGCATTGGTCCCCAAATATCTAAATGCACCAAATCTAATGTCTATGATACTCCATGATTGTCCCATTGGAAATGGATTCTTGTGTTTCTTACTGATAAGGTAACCTTCACATGCTTGATTGGGTTACTCAATGAGAGGTAATCCTTTCACCATATGTTTTTTGTCTAGTAGGTTCAGACCACTAAAACTCAGATGACCATATATAAGATGTCACAAACATGTAGTATCTTTCACAATTGCACTAAATGAAAGCAATAGTTCATTTTAAATCAAGGGAAACATATTGTTCTTTATCATGGCTAAATTTGTTATGAGCCCATTATATTTATCTCTGATGATACAAAATCCATTTTTAATTTGCATTGTATATCCCTTCTGCACAAGTTATCCAACACTCAAATTATGTTTCAATTTAAGCACATAATACACACCAGAGATGTGCTTTATTTCACCTTGCTTGGTACGAATTATAATATTTAATTTACCCATGATAGGTACCTTGCTATTGTTTCCCATATTTACCTCAGATTTGATGGTTTCATCCAACTATGAGAACATTTCTTTGTTACCATATATGTGGTTATTGCACCCATTATCAAGATACAAAGTATTTTTTTGGATCTCTTCATCTGTGCTATAGGTTAGCATCATAGTCCCACATACATCTCTATTATCTGCATTATCATTTTCATTTGTGTAGTGAGTTTTCTATCTATTTTCCTTGACCAACTTCTTTCTACACATTACTAAAATGGCCAAATTTCTTGCAATAATAACATTGGAACCTAGATTTATTATACCTCTGATTTTATCCATCTTGTTGATTTTTTCCATTGCCTCTTCCTCTTGCTTGATGGAAGTTGTAGCTTGTCTCTCCTTAGTTTGAGTTTGAACTTCCTCCTTTCTTATGGCCTCTTCCATGTTTACCTTTATTATTCTATCCTCTTCCTCCTTGAGAACTTGAGGCGACTTGGTGGGATTCTTCTATTTTGTTGTTCTATCGAAATGAGACCTACATATTAAACACTTGGTTTAATGAGAACTAAGATAATCGACTCAAACTTTGCTCATATGTTTGGATAGAACCCATGAGCTCATCTATAGAGAGGGTTGTTAAATCCATAAATTGTTCAATCGCTATCACCACTGAGTCAAACCTTGTTGGTAGTATTCTTAGTATTTTATCCACTATTCTCAAGTTCTCAACATTCTCACCATTTAACCTCATATGGTTGATGATACCCATCGTGCGGGTAAAGAAATTGCTCATGGACTCTAACTCACTTATCTATAAATTTTTGAACTTTCTTCTCAACATCTGCAACCTCACTAACTTTACTTTATTGGTGCCTTAGAAGGAGCTGAATAAAATTTTTCATACCTCCTTTGATTTGGTTGTCAAAAAAATAGTCTCCTCAATTACCTGTATTATGTAAAATAATACCTTCTGGTCCTTATTTCAATTCTCCTTTAATAGATCTGACTTCGCTTTGGATAGAGCACTTAATGTGGTTGCATCCACAGGTTCTGCGTAACCATTCTCCACCAGGTCCTATAGCTCTTGATATCTGAACAATATCTTTATTTAGATGCTCTAGTAATCATAATATTGTCTTAAATCATGAGATGCAACTGCAATGAATTTTTGTGAGAAGTCTTTGCTTCTTCAACATTCCATAAATGACACTAGCTCTGATACCAATTTGAAAGAATGTGACATGCAACAAAATAAATTTTGTGACACCAAGAGCTTTAGATAATTTACTCTTTGATAAAATTTGGTGGAATATAGATTCCAAGATTCAAAAATCTAGGAGTGCCTTTTGAAAAAAATTGCTGACGAATTTCATAACTAGCTTGGATTGGAGCGGAATTTAACAAAGTAAATGGTGAGCAGGATTTATCAAAGGTTTTGCTAGCGGAAATTATAAAGGATGGATACTAATGTGAATTTTGCTCAACACCTAATTTCGCGAGCCAAAGACAAAAGTCCTCAAGAGGAATTTAATAAATAAAATTGCTTTTAGGAATTTTTCTTGGGTTTAGCTCTCCAAAATTTAATAAAGCACACACATGGAGCAGATAAAATACTTTAGCAGAGTTTTACAAGAGAATGGGCTATCGGTATTAAGAAAGGAAAATATATTCAAGAATTTAATTTATTCAACATTAAAAACATGAATCTGTTCAGTGAAATAGAGAATATTTAGTGGAATGAGAATGTGAGCGGAATAAAATAAAGAGAGCAAAATCTAACTTTGTAAAGTTGATTTACTCAATATTTAAATATCATGCGGAAACAAAAATATACTGAAAGTATTATATATTGATCAAAATGAAAATACATCCACATATATCTGCAACTTAAAAAAATTACAGGTTACACCAACCAAAAAGTTATTAAAGACTACAACTTCAACTTTCAACTCTTCTAACATTCACCTTTTTCTTTCTTATTTTTTCAACTCCTATCTGTATGTAAATGATAACACCATCACACATATAATTGGGTATTAGGGAAAGGCCCACCAACATTCTGACACTTATTAAATTAAAGAGTATGGTGTCACCAAATGACTACAATTATCGGTAATAACTTCGATCATTAAAAAAAAACGGCTATCAAATATGGATGAAATCTGATTTAATTTCTAACATAGTCTCCCTCATCTCATTGATCTGTTTTACAAAGGCCACTTCATAAGGAATATCCAATCCCAACTTCTTAGCTTCGTTAAGCATTGAAATAAACACGATCTCAAACCCATTTTGTCGGTGATTATCCACTTCCTCCTCTGCACGTTTCTTTATAAACTCAATGCCTCATTGACTTTTTCATATTAATAAAGTATAAGCGGAGAATGAAGGATGAAAGCAAAAGCTTAAAACACACAGACGTAATGCCCAGTACGCCAGAGGGTGAGCGTGATAACACATGCCAGAGTTGACAGAATTCAGTCATAAGCCAAGAAACACGATTGTTCTCCCCAAGAACCATCACTCACGATGGTTCTCCCCAAGAACCATCGCTCAGCTGGTTTTCGAGAATCCAATGAAGCGTCTGAGGGAATTGAGGACGGCGAGAACCATCGAGTGCGGGTATCCTTGCCACCCAAGCAGTGTCGTAGGCAGAAGGGCTGGTTTCGCCATCCCCCATTAAATTAAACATACACTTGATCTCCCCTATCAACGTCTCTATCCTTCTCCTCGTCCGTCTTCTGGTCTCCTGCTTTCCATGTACACTGCTAAGCCCAGAATCCAGAATGCAACCACGGCTATATTTTAATTTACTTAAACCAAACCCATAGAGCATGTCTGAAAGTTCAACCAATGATAATTCCAATACCACATGCACAACATGACTGAATAAGGATTATATAGTACCTGAGAAGACAGTATTAAAGACTCGACCAAGTCTTCATTCCGTAATTCAAGATCAAACACTTTTTTTGGTTACATAAATGAATTGGTTATGATTACAATTTATAGTAACTTTTAATATAACTGGCAGGGTTCAAACTATCAACAAGGGCTTCAACACATCCACCGTCTCATCCGGCGTGAGATGGGGACCCTCGCACAGGGTTCGCACCATTTATGGTTCAACATGTGGCATGAAGAGACCGCCAGACAAGCAGGAAACAGATCACCGTCATCAGTCAGATGCGACACGCAGGAGAATTGGAACAGACTACAGGCTATGCATAAATACTCCCACAAAATTGGGACCTAGATTTCATCTGAATAAGCTCCTCAACTTACCAATCTACCTAAACCCAGGAATGAGACCAAATTCTCGTTGTCTAGCAAACCGTCTTACCAACACCTTCACTAAAGCACAAAGACCCGCTCAATTCTACAATATCTTGGCCATAAACACAAATATAAACATACATACCACTCTTTTCGGACCAGTGTTGTGACGGTTTTCGGCACCCATCAAGGTGGTGAATGAAGTACTTCTAACATTGTAGATTAGAACCTTTAGAGATAAAGATTTAAATTTTATAACGATGTTTGTGATTTGAATTTTGATTTTTTTAAAATATTAAAAATTTGTTGAATTAATTTAATATTTTTTAAATTAAAAATTATAAATATCTACATAGTTGGATGTATGAAGCACACATAATGAATAAATTCATTGTATGTGTGTCTTGTCATAATCTTATTTAGAAATAAAAAAAAACATAAAAACGTAAAATATATAATATATAAAACGTAAAATATATAAAAATTAATATTGAAATTATATTTACTTTGTTTTTAACAGATTAAAAATTATTTAAAAAATTTAATCCAAAATTTTTAAAATGGTTTACCACATCGATCATTGGACAAGGTTATTGATATAGTGTTAACGACAAGAGTGGAATTTTTTAGAATGAATTTTTTACATCCAATAGGTTGGTCGGTGGTGGGTAGTGAATGTAATCCCACCACCAACATAATAATAAAAAATCATAATTAATTAATATTTAATGGTTATTATTAAAATTTTGTGAAGTTTATAATATAATAGCATGTCAATTTTGTATGGAAGTATTTTTAGAATGGTTTACTTTAAAGAGTGATTATAGATTTATGATGAATTTTTTGGATGTGTACATTAAATTATATGTTATGAATGGTTTTTTTTTAAATGTGTATGTGCATCAATATATGAAGTTAACCAGGGTAATGAGAAGCATGTCATCTTTTAAAATGTGTGAATGCAAAGTGTTATTTAAAATGTGATAGTTGCATGTATAAAGAGAAGGTATGGAGGGAAACTAAATGCTTCATAAGTGAAAAAGACAATATTTTTCTACTTAGGATAGTGTAGTGGTTAAAAATTTAGTCTTTTTTGGTGAGGTCTAAGGTTCAACCACAATGTACCCAAAAGGGGATAGGTTGGTTGGTAGTGTTCAAGTGCTTGTCAATGGGTTACCCTAGTTTGATGCCCTATATGGTCGGAGTCCTATTGACTCTGTCTTTCCTAATAGGATTTCTAACAAAAAAATACAATATTTGGTTGGTCAAGAATTAATGTGTCATTTGTGTGGTAAAATGGTCCATCCACATCACATTAGGTCATATAAATTTTTAAAAGCAAGTCATAATACTTTGAAGTATGTGGGCAATGGATCTTTAAAATGTGATAGTTGCATTTATAAAGAGAAGGTATGGAGGAAAACTAAGCGTTTTATAAGTGAAAAATATAATATTTGGTTGGCCAAGAAGTAATGTGTCATTTTTCTAGTGAAATGGTCCATTCACATCACATCAGGTCATATAAATTTTTATAAGCAAGTCTTAAGACTCTAAAGTGTGTAGGTGATGGGTATTTTATGTATTTTTTGCTTTTTATCTTTATGGCATCTATTGAGTAGAAGTATGTATGTCAAAAAGTATTTAGGTTGTGTTGCATTGTAAACAAAGTGCTTTATTGAATATTAAATAATATATACTCTATAATGTGTGTTAAACTTTCGATGTCTCATCAATGTTAAGATCAAAATTGAAATGATTTTATGTATGAGGTGCCTAGCCTTTAATATCACATACCATGTTTACATATTATAATGTTGTTAGAAATAATGCTATGGGGATGTATGATGACACTATGTATAGGAAAGCAAATTCCATTACATTAAGTTAGATAAAGATATGATATGTTTATGATGGCATGATAGGATGAGAGTGGTTGAGAGGAACCATAAAGATTATTTAGAAAACCCATAGAGGTGGTTGAGAGGAACCATAAAAATAGAGGTGATCAAGAGAAATTGCATTATAATTTTATAGTGGTTATGGGTTACACATGAAAACCCTTATGTGATATGGTTATGTGTTAGCTATTACAAAAACTATAATATGTGCACATGATGTTTTATGATGATAAAGAGGTATCAAGGATTGCAACTACATCACATTGGTACATGAGTAGCAATAATATTATCATGATGAGTACCATGACATGGAGCCATGAATGAAAGACTTGATGAAGACTCATGTTCTAAATGAGTATGTAATCAATGAAAAGACTTAAAGACTCATGTTTATGGGGAATCATTATGTCTTCACAAGATAAATTTATGCAAGGGTGATCGGATAGTCAAGATGAAGGGCAAGTTGATGTTGTCCATGGTAATAGACATGGTGGTGAGAAAATTTTGTGCATGTAATAGTTATATGTAAATCACTTTAAAAACCCATAGAGGTGGTTGATAAGAACCACAAAGTTTGGATGTGGTTGAAAGGAACCATAAAAATGGGGTTGGTCTAGAGAAATCATATTATAATTTGGTAATGGTTATGGGTTACACATGATGTATTATGATTATGGAGAGGTATCAAGAATTATGATACCCTCTCTATGATCATTTTGCATTTTTTTGTAACACCTCCATCCCACACTATAACTACATCTCTCTCTAGTTCTCCTTGGATGTCTCTCCATCCTCATTGATCAACATGTATACACCAAGGGTTTTCAATTGGATAACCTATAACAATATCACATATGGATTTTAATGTGGTTAATCAATAACCACCAATTTCATTGTGGCCTTCCTTGACCACGTGCATACATAGTGGTTCCTCTCAACCACCTCTAATATATTTGGTTCATTTCAACCACCTCCATAATAATGGTTTCTACCAACCACCTCTAAGGTTTTTTATGGCTTACCCATAACTATTATGTACACACACTTTTTCACCCTAACCTTGTTGAATAGATAACTTTGACCTTCAACACATTTTTTAATGCCAACAACATCACAAATATATTCAACACAAGTGTTTTCAATTCCTTCATGTTTTCATTTTATCTTTGACTTGATAACTAATTCACCATACTACTACACATAACACAACATTTTAAGGGTTTTGACTATCACTAATCATGCACCCCAAATGCAATACCTCAATGTGGCACAATTAAAAAGAATTCTTCTTCTTGGCCTTATTCTTTTCTTATATATCATTATGTGAGATAATAGACCAATCTACTAGCTCATCATAACCAGCCTCAACAATATCCCAAAGATCTTTCCTAGTCAACAATATCCTCATCTTAATGCTCTAGTAGTCATAATATTTTCCACTAAAATTTGGAATAGGAAGGGAGTTATTGTTGGTCATGATCAATGGTTAGAAATATTAGGTACTCAACCTCACTCTAACCAAAGACTAGCAATGACTCTAATACCAAATTGAAATCTACTCTTTTACACAACACAAAGAAATTTTACACAACAATTTTTTTTGTTAAGCCAAATGCACACTTGTGTTGCAGTCATTAAAATTATTTTGGTTAATATATATAGCTATAATTAATTCCCTTTAGTTATAAATTCTACAACATGACTGAAATGATAGAGAACATGCATAACTACAACTTTTTCTTTCCTTTAGTTATAAATTCCATTACCTGAGTAACATGAAAGATAATATCCATAGCTATAGTTTTTACTTCCCTTTAGTTGTAAATTCCACTACCTAACTAAAATGATAGATAATATGCATAACTATAGTTACAATCTTGAACTGAATGACTAAATTAACATTTTTCCACTAAGATTTTGCTCACCATCATATTTCCAACATGGAAATTTATTGTGTTGTGAAGTCAAAGCAAGGAACTATGATACTAAAACTATGATTTAACTCTCTACTTGTTTAAAAGTAGTATACTTTTAAATCTATGTGTGAGGTCAACTTAGAAGTTAATGAAATCAATACCTAGGTTGCATGCATATTCATCTCTATAGTGATATGAATGGTTGTTGTACTACAATTTTGACCTTGTTGTCAAACTTGAGTTATCATACTTGTTGTCAAGATTGAGTTAATGATTTATTTATACTTGGATAAAATAGAAGTATTCTTGACTATCAAAAACATAATTATCCTATTTTTTTGATAAATTCTTGATTATCATAAAATAATTATCATATTTTTTTTGAACAAATTAAAGTAATTCTTGACTATTACATAGTATATTGTCATGCTTTTGTATTTGAACAACCTAGAAGAATTATTAACTATCAAAGAAATCATTGTCTTATTTTTGTTCTTTGAACAAACTAAAAGAAAAGTTGACTATCAAAAAGATAACTATCATGTTTTTGTATTAGAAAAAACTAAAAGAATTCTTGACTATTAAAGAAATATATAATCTATTTTTATGCATAGAAAAATTGGAAATATTCTTGATTGTCAACATAAATAATTGTCTTGTTTTTATACTAAACCATACAATGATTATCATATTCTATCTTGGATAAATTGGAAGTCTGCATTGAAATTCATATTATATACTTGGTCAAACTAAAATCAATCCTTACTAAGGCCTTGTGTGACATAATAGTTGTGCTTTGACAAATTGGGATATTGCATTGATAGAAAACCTTTACATGACTTGTCTAATTGGGTGCTTCCATGATGAATTATTATCATCAACTTACAAGACCTACACTTGACACCAAGACTAGTTGGAGTGTTACCTTGAAAACCAATCACTAAATGTGATATAAATATTTTTTTCAATTACCAATCCAAGTAGGAAGAGCAATTTGTTTAGTAATTTATACTAGTATTGTGTTGAGGATGACTCAATAGGTATGAGAAACTATACTAAATTAATATATTTCTAATATTAATGTATACTTGGCCATGAATCATTGTAGAGGGTCTAATATTCTATACTAGTGCCTTGTCTAAATGGGAGTATATTTTGTAATATCACCATTATAAATAGATCATTATTTTATCCTTGTTGTTTTGTATATATGGGAGGGTATCCTAAAGTCACCCTAAAAGAAAATAGAATTTTTGACCTAGTGAAATGGAAGGGAAGATGTATATAGATAGAGGAGCACATGGATGATTTGTATACTACTTGTAAAATAGATCCTTTATGGGTGAAAGTATGGGTGATATGCTCGAGAATGAGTGTTGACATATGCCTGAATAATTTATAGTAAATTATACCTTAAGGAACATATCAAGTGGATATATTTTGATAAGAAAGTTTGGCACAACTATGATTAAAGTAATCATTATATTTATGGTTTACATCAGTGTATTACTTCATGTAGATAGGTTGCATTGAGATGATTGGATGAATATATGTGTCTAGACTTAATGCTTTTAGAATGCATCCACTATGTGTTAAGTTGCATGGTATGAGTGACATCATGTAGATAGATTTATACATCTACGAGTTCATTTTCTAACATGTTGGTTCTCTATATGTGATTTCCTTGTTGAAGGGTCTATTCTCTTAGGTAGGAAATAGAACTAAAGGGAAATTCTATGTGAGAATAATTTGGTTGGGAGGTAAATTATTCCAATGATACTCTTCCTCCTATCAACTCATAGGTAAAATTCCATGAGGTTCATTGGTAACTAGATGGTGGCTCACATATATCTTACTTATGAGGTTTGCATGTGATGACCATAAATGTTGGATGGATTCACTAGGGTGTGTTCAAATCAAGGTTGATGGTTAGTAGATATAAGTCTAAATATATTAGAAACTTGGCTTCCTTATGTAACTTCTTTTGTCATGACTACAATTTTTTTGTACTACACTATTTGGTTGGAAATAAATTGTTCTTGATTGAACTCTTCATGAAGATGAACAACTAGTATACTTATCAGTACAATATAACTACCAATCTTGTTCATGTAAATCTAATGACTATTGTACAAAACTTAAATTGGGGTGTAGTTTCTAAACTAATATGTCATCTTGATGATTTGATGTAGTAATGTTATCTTGATAGTAGAATACTAATATATCCTTTGGTTGTAACAATTAATATACAAGCAGGTGACTATATATGTTTAATTATATTGAAAATATTATGAATTTAAAACTATAGTATTGTTCTCATGTAAGATTTTGTATAGATTGGTTATGGAATATGTAACCTTTTCAATCTAATGAATGATGTATATATGTATGACTTGGATGATAGAAACATCATTTATTTTATTTTATTATAAACAAGTTCTAGTGACTTATCTAAATCTCTCTCTCTGTATATATATATTATGTGGATCTTATTATATTTGTTTAGGTTTGATCCATAAATTTTATTAGTTGTGAAATTTTATATGCTATCATATGATTAATCAATATAATTAACACTTGATCAATTATTGTTCATGAAGCAACAAATCTAAAAATGAATCACTAGTTATATGTGTATTGAGATGGTGGGATTACACTTTTAGTACATCATGATTAGATTTAACATTTATTGCATCATGATTGAATGATTAGTGATGTACCATTATTATTTGTATTATTTTAAAGGAAATTGTTATGTCTATATGTTTTACATGGCTTATATTCCCAAGTAGTGGATAGTGTTGTTTTTGTTGTTTTATATTTGTTAGTTAAACTAGCTATTTAGTTTGATGTATGGGATGTAATTTACCTTAACATTCATGGTTATGCTTATCATACGTAATATAGTCTTACCTCTAGGAAGGCTATATGCTTGTAAGAATTATATAAGGTTATATCTTCTAGCTAAGAAGAATATATCCATTCTAAACCAATTAATATTGAGTTAAAATAGTCCTAAGCTATGACACATTTGTATCATCGATTGGGTACTCAAAAATAGAATAGTAACAAGACAAAGAACACAATCCTCTAATAACACTTATCTAGAAGATAAGAAGAGGTGTTTGGATTTTTTTAGTAGCATTTCAAGTATTTTTTGAGTTTTTCAATTTCCCCTAGTGCATGAATGAACCTACTACCACTACTATTAGGTATGATTCAATGATTTATTACAATGCTCTATTAATTTAGAGGATGTTCGTATGAGTAGAAATAAGTGCCAACCTAGAAATCCTTGTAAGCATCACAAACACTTCCTCAAATATCAATAGTTTTAACCAACATATTTTTTCTTCCTTAAATACCATAGCTTCACCCCCACCCAATACCTTGGGTTATTTATCTCTTCCTCCCAATAACCCTCCCCTGATCATTCCTTTCACTACTCATCCAATTGGTAATCTTCTTCCCAATACTATTGACCCTAATCTATGTACATATATTTTGAATCAAGAATAAATTATTACAACCTGGAATTTAATTATAATTTGGATTCCATGGAAGGAGATGCTTCTAATTTCCTTGGATGAACTTATTATGTTACTATTCATTGAATCAACATGTCCACCTTTGAAGGTATCAACCCTCAAGGATGGCTGGCCAAGATAGAAAGCCTTATCTACTTGCACCATGTTCCTAAAGTTGGTCATGTTAATTTAGTAGCTACTAAGGTAGGAATCCAAGCTCATCAATGGTTGTTGTGATAGCTTCTCCAATATGGAGGTCCTATTTTTTTACCTAAATTTAATGAACAATTATTTTAAATATTTAACAAAGGATCTTCCACATCATATGTGGTTTATCTTATTCACACAAAGCAAATAGAAATAGTCAAGTATTTCTCTAAGTTCACTAGTATTCTCACCTACACCCACCAATTGAATCTAATAGTGGTGGTCTTAGATTTTTACCATGGTCTTAAGGATAAAATTCAGCAAGAAGAAAACATGCTCAATTCCTATACTCTCGATGATTCTCATTACATAGATTTGGTAGTAGAATAGAAGCTCTAAGATTCTAGTCTCCAATATAGACATGACTTCAAATATTATTGTGCTTACCACAATATTGAGAATTCCCAAGGATTTTTCTATTTCAAATGTCATTTTCACCACCCCTATAATCAAGCCTATAAAGAATGTCATAAATCTCAAGGAGAAGGTGAACACAAAAATATATGAAGATGAAGATTCATTATAGTAGGAGCAACTAGTAGAAGTAGATGAAGTGGAACATGAGGATGATACCATTGCTCTCTTTACTCACATGATTATGGGGATCAAGCTCACCATACTATCAAAGTATAAGAATTTAATAAATGATAGTGTATCAATGTGTTGATTGATTGAGGTAGCACACATAACTTTATAGATACCAAGACAACAAATTCCTTGGGCTTGTATATAAATACTTCATATTAGTATAAATTTTAAGTCTTAATTCTAAATGAGGGTATCACTCAGTATGTGGATCAAATGGATAAATTTAACATCCAAATAGGGGATTATAATTGGGTGAGAAATAAATTTTCCATGAACTTAGATATTTTAGATGTCATATTGGCAATACAATGGCTATCTCAGCTTGTTGATGTTACTATTAATATATAAAAATTATATATCAAGTGGATAGAGAATGGAAGGGTCATTTATATCCAATAATATAACCCCCTCGCTCCAAGGTGGTTAGTTCATATAGCATGAAAAATATATTGAAGAAAGGTGGTTGTGGATTCTCTACCCAAGCCAATTACAAGGATGTTCAACCCTTAGAGTTACCTCTTACAACTCCTCCTTTGGATTTATAGAATATTATGGATTACTATGAGGAGCTATTTAGTGAGCCCATGAATCTACCTCCTAAGTTCACATGATCATCCATATACCTTATTAAAATAAGTAACATCCTAATGTGTGTCCTTACAACTATCCCTAGCACCAAAAGTTAAAAATTGAGAAGTTAATTTATGAAATGTTGGAGCAAGGAATCATCCATCTAAGAATAAATCTATATTCCTCTCTATTGATGATGGTACAATATAAGGATAACTCATGACACATGTATCTTGATTTTTTTCCTCTCAACAAGATCACTACCAAAGATAAGTTTATTATCCTTGTTATAAACCATTTATTGGATGAATTACATGGTTGTAGATACTTTACAAAACTAGACTTACATTTCATGTTTTATTAAATTAAGGTTAGATAAGAGGTGTAACAACCCTCCTAGAACCATTAATGATTATAGATAAATTGGTGAATTATACTTATCTTTTTTCTTCTAGAATGTTGTACTACTAATGGCTATTGTGCATACAGGACCAAGTGCATTTCTTCAAAGGGTAGAATAAGGTAAACAAAAAAGGTAAGTGGTGCATCATGAATAACTTGCACTATGTGTGTACTTTGTTTTGAATGTGTGCTTATTGTTTGATGTAAAATAATGCATGCATATAATTTTTTGTGGTAATGAAAATACCATGGGCATGGGAGCCACTCTTTATTATGTGGTGAATTAAAAAACTATTTGTATGCTTATTATTAAATAAAATAAAATTATAAAATATATAATATAGTAAATAAAAATAACACCAAAGCTTAATAAAAAGTAATTTTTATATTAATTTATTATTTTTAGTGTGTGCCTATGGTTATTGCTAAGGAAATAGGATGATATAGAATAAAATTAAATAAAACTAGACCTTTCTATGCTTTATACAATTAAGGTAGGAAATGTGCATGATATGGTTTGTTTTAACCCCACTCTTACTTGGCATTGTGCCTGAAATCTTTGTGAGGTGTGATTCTAGGATTCTTGATTTATGGAGAATGGGAAAAAAAGAGAGAGGATGGTATGTTACAGAAGGTTATGATAGTTTTGGGGAAGAACAATGTCTAAGAAAATAGAAGAAGAAACTCGAGAAGGAAAAAGGATAGTGTGAGACTCCAGGATTAATAGTATAGGTCAGAATTATTGTTACTTAACAATGTTGTATGAAATAATTAATGGATGTTTGTTTTGGAAAAGAAAGACTATAACATGTGTTGTAATATAATTATTCTGGAATGCAAATCTAGATGGATGGTTGGCTTACGGTGATTTCTTTAATTCAAAATTGTTTATGAATTATTCTTGTCAAGTGAAAGTGTTTCTATGTTGATGCTAAATTACTTCTATTGCATGAGTTCTTAGTTGGATACTTTGAAAACCCTTATGTAATTAGCCTACACTGACCACTCAAATGCCTTGAACTACCTATCACTTTGGTGTCTAGTGTATATAATTTTGTGATGCCAAATGAGTGTGATCTGTAGCAACTTTGGGTACTCTTTCAAAAAATATTGTTTGACTATCCATGAGGGTATATGGCTTAATGATTGTCTACCTATATGTTTCAATGAGTGTAATAAAAATAGATCAATCTTGTCTACATGCCTTATTATGGAATAATTTGTAAATTGATAATTGTTCATTGCATGCATCTAGTTAGATTGAAAGAAATATAGAAATTGCATTATCATAATTAGTCACGCACACTCTTGCACACACAAGAGTCATTCTGATCCCAAATCGATTTGTTATGCAAACTATCAATGTTGATTGTATTGGAGGTGGTAGCTCGTCTAGATGTTGTATAGAATGAGACCTCATTTCTAGCATTAGAACTAGAGCATTTTCCCATTTGGAAGCTCATAAAGTATAGAGAGCTAATTTTGGGCGAGATGATATGAAAATTACTACCTGTGTTGTTAGATAGTTCTCTTATAATATTGATATACTTAATGTAAAATATAATGATATTGTAACATTAAAGGGAGAAATGCCTAGGTTTTATATTAGAACGTTCTTTAAATGTTTGCATGTATATTTCAAATATGAAACCTTGTTTTATTTATACAAGGATTTCTATACAATTTTTGGCTCACGTAGATAATCTTTTCAATGCTCTCTTGGAAAAAACTATTTGCTAAATTATTATTGTTAGTAATCGATCTCTAAATAAGCTCTTTGACGGATTATCGAAATATTTGTATTTTGGCACAAAAGTCTTATGTCCATCTACATAATATAAGATACATAAAAATGCTTTTGTTATTTATTCCATTAGAATAACATTCACGACTCAATAAAACTACAATGTAGAACCGAAAAATGCATATATAATGTTGCAGAGTATTTAAAGTTACAAATATTACATGTATAGTTCTAAGAGATTATTTCTTATTAATTACTCAACATTTGTTGAAATAGTAAGTTGTATTACCTCCTTATTAATTTATTTTAATTGGTCACATGCATGATATGTTCTAGGTTGAGTAAAACATGAGTATAAATGTAGACTAATAGTTATCTTTCTTAAAATTGTTGATGCACCCTTGTATAAGTAAGTTCCTTATGACTAGATATTTAATTGAAACCATTCTGTTGAGTAGAGATATCCCAATTCAATGAAATTAAATCTATCTTGTAACTGTGTAGTGTATAATGAGCAATTCCTATACCAAAGAAAAAGATATACTATAATATAAAACCCTTTTATTTTCCAAAAGCGTAAGAGTCATTAAAATATTTTTGAAGCTTATGAAATAGGAAGTTAACTCTTAGTTACGGGTTAACTCCGAGATTTTTAGACCATGATTATTTTAAAAGAAATAATATAATAATAAATGAATGCTAGGCTTGACCTCAATTCTCTAATATTTAATTATTTATTATTCAAGAGGTTACCCAATCAACCATATTAGACAATGTTGTCTTCCATAGGAGAGTAATAACAAATAATGGAGAATACCATAGTATTGTATGTGCCCTTCTTGGTGCATGGAAGCTGAATAGTTTTAACCTTGTAAATGCTATGGAGGTAATTTTAGAAAATATGTAGCCATCCTTAAAATTATTGAACTCGTGAGTGTTTTTGTTATAAGTCCATTAGTCCATTTGTTCTTCATAAAACAATATCTAACTCCTATAAAATTTAAGTAGAGTAGAGATTAATTGCTCTTAAATGGAAGTTTCTTTCGATGAATTCAATGTGTATGAGTATTTGATGCAGGAGCATCTAGCGGTGTCAGAGTGATCTTGCATCACCCAAATTGTATTTAATTCATTTTGTTGAAAACTAGTGAAAAAAAAAATCTGCTAGAAAAACTAGTAAAACTTCGAGGTGATTTTTGAAGGTCTTAGAGGTCGAATTTGAAGATTTTTTGGTAGATGTAGGCCTTGGCTCTCCAAACCAACATTTATCTCGCTTAGCTTGTTTCATACCATTTTAAAAAATATGCTGTAATAGTCAATCGGGTCAACGAGTCCGAAGTTATGACCTTGGCAAGTTGCCCCCAAATTTCAAATTTGAAATTTCTAGTTTTAGGTGGGAAAAGGGGAAAACAAGGTATTTAAGGGAATTTTCAAAATTGTAAAAGGACTCTTCTTTTGGGATGAAAATAATGAAATGTTTTGGTTCTCTAATAGGAACAAAGAAATAACATTTGTGTATGTTTTGTTCATGTGGCTTGATCTATTTGTTTGTGTTGATTGATCTTCACCAAGTGGTATCAGAGTAGGGGTTCCTGAGTGTGTAAATAGATCATCGAACATGAGGCAGTTTACACCAGGATCTGTGGTTAGGGTTTGTGAGAGAAGTGAGCATAATGCCTCCATAAAGAAACCATGGTGGTGGGAGAAATATGGTGCTAGAAGAAGATTTCAAAACTTTGCATAGGCAAGTTTAGGCTCTGCAAGAGGAGCTGCATAGAGGGTTTGAGCCAAGAACTTGGTGAAGATCAAGCAACACAAACAAATATATCAAGCCACATGAACAAAACATACACATATGTTATTTCGTTGTTCCTATTAGAGAACCAAAACATTTCATTCTTTTCATCCCAAAAGAAGAGTCATTTTACAATTTCAAAAATTTCCTTAAATACCCTATTTTCCCCTTTTCCCACCTAAAACTAGAAATTTTAAATTTGAAATTTGGGGGCAACTTGCCAAGGTCATAACTTCGCACTCGTTGACTTGATTGACTATTACATCATATTTTCAAAAACAACATGAAACGATCTAAGCAGGACAAACCTTGGAGCCAAGGCCTACATCTATTCGAAAATGTTCAAATTCGACCTCTAAGACCTTCAAAAATCACCTACAAGTTTTACTAGTTTTTCTAGCATAATTATTATTTTTCACTAGTTTTCAACAAAATGAATTAAATACAATTTGGGTGATGCAAGATCACTCAGACACCGTTGGATGCTCCTACATCAGTATTATAAAGCATTATGATTTTTAAAGGAGTAGGTTGACTTTTAAACTTATAGTTATAATAAATAGGCCCTTCTACTAAAGAGCATAACATATTAGTATAAGGCACTTATAGTAAAAGTTCAATGCCAAATGAATTGAGGATTATGTAATCATATTTATTACTTCTAGCATAGCCAACAATGTGGTTTCACATGAATACTAGGATTATTAATATTAACCTCCTAAGTGAATATGTGGAACATGGAAAATTAAGAGAGAGAAAATTATTCTGATTTGGGGATTAGGTAAACCTGAGATTCGAATTTCCTCTAAGAATACCTTAATCTATAGTTAACTCATCAAGAAAGGATGAATATTTCTATAACAACTAGAATTGATGGTTACGAGTTGGTAACCCTTGTGACTCGAAAATATTTTTTTTCTTGCATAATAGGTTAGAACAAGTGACCCCATCAAAACTAGTAAAGAGGGGTAGTATGGGATGTCATCTCTAGGTCATTGCTTAGGAAGTACAGTGATAGGTCCTTGTACCATTTTGACTATGAGAAGACTAGAATGGCTAAGATACTAGTCTAGTCCATGATGATTGGTATGGGATAATAATTCATGAGTCATAAATGGCCAAGTGTAGTAAGTTCAATATTAGTGTAATAGCATGACCCTAGCTAACTCTACGTGAGAGGATAATCAGCTAGGTACTAGGTATATGCACGCTAATACCTTGCATGCTATGTATTGAACAAGCCGACCAGTTAGGTTGAGGTTCATCATGCTATGGGATTGAGAGAGTATACATCCATCCTTTATGTGTTATGGGCCCTAAAGTATAATCCCGTCCATGGTTCTACACTCGTACCAAAACAATAGGATGATAAATGAGAAGGTAACTCCATAAAATGGCACCTTTCACAATATTTAGTTGGTCTTATCCACTTGGGGAATCATCTACAGTGATTCTTAAATCCAAATGTGGTTGAATATACCTTGTACTTAAATGTGATCTTACTTTGGGTGATAATTAAACCAGTTAACTTGGAAACTTAACCATAGGGTGAACCATGTTGTAAAAAAAATTCCTATTACTAACAAGTTAGAATGAATGGTACAACTAGGTGAGTAGACTTGGGTTGTTACATGTGGTATCAGAGTAGAAAATATCCTTATGTTGTAGGACATTGTATGATATTTTGTTTTATTAAACTTAAACTAATAAATTAATCTACTTCCTTTTACTACAAATTTGATGGTGTAATTATTGCAAAGTGGATCTTTGGGGAATACCACAAGATTTTGGTAGGAAGAGACCACCATAAGGCCTCAAAAGATACTATGTATAGGGGCTATAAAAAAATTTCCTAAATGGAAAGACGAATGAAGCAACTAAATAACCTTCCAGTAAATGAATCTTATAAGGAGGATGGAAGTTTGGTAAAGGTAGTTTAATTGTTACAAACCCATATGGAATAACAAAAAGAGGAAATGGTACAACAAAAAGCACATATGGCCCAACAACATGTATTAATTGTCCAATAACAAAAACTGATAGACGACTTGACTAAGAATAGAGAACCTGATGTTAGATAGGAAGAAGTACCTAACAAGGTTGTAGGGACTAGTAGGGCTAGAGTGGGAGTTGAGTTGGCCAAGAATATGAAGAAGGTTGTGATTTTGAAATTTTATGGTAGGGATGATGAAGATATAGCAAAAAATTGGTTGAGTGAGGTTGAGTCATACTTCTCTATGATACCTTTATCATCTGAGTCCAAAATTGAATGGGTTGTCCTACATCTAGTAGGAGTAGCCTTAGATTGGTGGAAGACCTATAAGAAGAGAAATGGCATTGAAGTCATGGACCTCAAGTGGGAGGACTTTGAGAAATAATTTAGGAAGAGATTTATAACTAAGCAGTATTATATAAAAAAAATTACTGAGTTCTCCACCCTACAGTAGGAAACAATATTTGTCCAAACATATCATCAAAATTTCATCCAACTACTAAAGCATGCACTCCAATATGAGAATAATAAATAAAATAAGGTTCAAAAGTTTATTTTAGGACTTCACCCTAAGATTAGAACTGTAGTAAATTTTATTAACTCTAAAGATCTTCCAAAATATTTTGATTTAGCCCATTAGGAGGAAGCAAATCATGTAGCCAAAAAGATATATTTCAACTATTAGAAGCTATCTAAAAAATATAATAATGAACTAACAAAATTGAAAGAGTGCGGGATTATTAAAATGAGAAAAAGAACAAAACAAAAAGGCTAAAGGAGGGGATCAAAGTAATCCAGTGAACAAAAACAAATAAGTTTAGGAAGGATGATAAAGGGTATCCAAGAATAAACAAATAAATACCATTATATCAGGAGAAAGCTAAGAAAGTTGTACTGTAGAGCAGGATTAAAGATGGTAACAGGAACAATAGATCCCCTCTAGCTGGTTGCTACATTTTCAAAGGCCCCCACTTTGCAAACAAGTTTCCTGAGAGAGAAAATCATAAGAAGGTACCAAATGATACTAGTCACCAAATATTTACAACAATAGGTAGTGCTATACTTGATGGACAAGTTACTCCTTTTCTATTGAATGGTAAAATTTATGATAAGAATATTTGTATTTTAATTGATAGTGGAGCTATTGACAATTTTATTTCCACTAGTTTAGTGAGGGACATACCGAAAAGACCTAGATTTTTGGCTAATGGTTGGAAGGTAGAGTATGGATCAGGGTAGACCTACTCAGTTAACCAATGTTTATTTGACCCTCACACTAGCTTACCCCAAGGTAAAACCAATTGATATTTGTATGTGGTTTATTTGCATGCTTTATTTTGAAGATAGATGAATAGATTTTATAGATGAATCTAAACAGAGAATTAGAATTTATTGTAATCATGGTTTTGTTAGACCATACCTATTGTTAGCAATGCAAGTGAAAAAGGAAATATGGAAGAGAGGAATGATCTATGTGGTCAAGATGAATAAGAAGGAAGAAACTAAAGCTGACTCTAATCACTTCCAAAAGTATGCTATCTTGAGTGAATTCAAGGATGTATTTTCTAAGAACCTACAAGGATTACCTCCCCAAATATAATTTAACTTTTCAATTGAGCTTTTACCTATAGTTACACAAATTGTTATGGAACCATATAGGATGACCCCCATAGAGTTATAGGAACTCAAGACGTAGCTTTAGGATCTATTAGAGAAGGGACTTATTAAGCCCACTATATCACCATAGGGTTCTATTATTTTTGTTAATAAGAAAGATAGATCCTTAATATTGTGCATAGACTATCGAATGCTCAACAAAGTTACCATCAAGAATATGTATTCATTTCCAAGGATAGATGATTTTTTTATTAGTTGAAAGGAGCTACCCTCTTCTCAAAAATTGATCTTAGATCAGGATACCATTAGTTGATAATTCAATAAGAAGATACACATAAGACTACTTTTAGAACATGGTATGGACACTATGAGTTTACAATCCTACCTTTTGGATTGACTAACACCCCAACTGCATTCATGAACCTCATGAACAATATTTTTTGAGAGCAACTAGATCACTTTGTGCTCATGTTCCTTGATGATATACTAATCTACTCTTGGAACAAGGAGGAGCACAACCAACATATGAGAATTATACTTGAGGTAATTAGGAGAAATTAATTGTATGGGAAACTATAAAAATGTGAATTTTATACTCATCAAATACAATATTTGGGGCACATAGTGTTTACTAATGGGATTACTATTGATCCCAAGAAAATAGAAGCTATTGTTAACTGGTCTATCCCTACTAATGAAACTGACATGCATAGTTTTATGGGATTGGCAGGCTATTATAGATGTTTTATCAAGGATTTCTTGAAAATTGCTCAACCTATCACTAATATCCAAAGAAAGGGAAAGGATTTTAAGTGGACAGATCAGTGTGAGGAAGCCTTCTATATTCTAAAGGAGAGTTTTTTTTTTTATTTTGTTGAAAACATCCCAAAAGGGATGTCACTTTCGGGTAAGACCCAAGGAGGCAGGGGTATCCATTCCACAAAAAATACCCAGGACTCGGACCTGGCCTACCACCTTTGACATACTCAAGGAGCAAACAAACACACAAAACCAATTTAAAAATATGTAAATAAATAAGTAAATAACAACAAAAATAATAAAATAAAATAAAAAAACATGCTCCTTGAGTGTGTAAAAAAAAAAGCACAACCAAACACACACACAATAAAATAAACCACAACATGAACCACATAGAAAAACACAAAAACCACATAACAAAACACAAACAAGACAAAAACAATAGAACACTACAAAGACATAACCCAAAAAAAACATGAAAAATAAACACAACCAAAATCTAAAATATTAAAAAAAATAAAAATAAAAAACAACCAACAACAGACAATAAACAAAAGCAAAAAACATAGAAAACACACACAAAAAAACACGAATTAACACAAACAAAGAGAAACATAAGAACAAGAATGGCAAAAACACAAGAACAATAAAAAAAACAAAAAAAAAAACACAAAACAACAAAAACACAAGAACAACAAAAAACAACACAAAGAACACAAAAACAAAACAAAACAAAAGAACACACACACCTTAAAAAACTAAACAAAAAAAAAAAAAATTGAACATAAAAAAGACTTATCTAGACCAAAAGGCTATTAAGGCAAGAAACAATAGAGGAAACAAAAGAAAGAATAGATTGAGCTAGGGAACTAAAAAAAACCTGAATGAACAAAAAAGAAGCAAAAAAATTCAATAAGAAACTAGGTACCTTTAGAACTAGTTCCATTTAAAGAAACTTCTAAAGGAGAGTTTGACAACTGAACCAATTCTTCAGTTACCTGATCGTACCAAGAAATTTACAATGTATACCAATGCATCTATTGAGGTATTAGGAGGAGTTCTTACCCAATATGAATCGATCATTACCTTAAAATCATAAAAACTTAAGAGACATGAGATGAAATATGTCATTCATGATATAGAGTTGGCAGTTGGTGTACATGCTCTTAAAATTTGGAGATATTATTTGTTGGGGAAACCTTTTGAACTCAAAACAGATCATCAAAGTTAAAGTACGCCTTTAATCAACCCTTGTTAAATGCTAGATAGCATTGGTGGATGGAGTTTCTAGTAGAGTATAATTTTAGCATCATATCAAGGATAATAAGAACAAAATTGTTGATGCCTTAAGTAGGAGAGGATATATCACAACGATGATATAATATCATTATGATTTGGTAGATTAGATTAAGGAATTGCAATAAAATGATGATTTTTGTATATTAGACATGAATTTTTGCTTTACTTTGGAATTTTGATAAGATTTGCATCAAGCATTGGGTACCAAACATAATATCATATCAACTTATCACCCTAAGATAGATGGACAAATTGAGAGAGTGAATAAGGTCCTTGAGGATATATTGTGAATGTATTATATGGAATGACATACTAAATGGGAAGATTATCTATACCTAGTTGAATTTACTTACAATAACAACTATCATGCTTCACTAGGTATATCTCCAATTGAAGATTTGTACAAAAAAAGGTGTAGGAATCCATTTTATTGAGATAATTTGGAGGATTAGGTAGTGATCGGATCAAAAATTGTGAAAGAAATGGAAGAGAAATTAAAAAGAATTTACCAAAAGCTTAAGGAGGTTGTAAAAAACCAAAAGAGCTACGTGGAACTCAAAATAACACCAAGGAAATTCTCTATGCATGATAGAGTGTTCTTAAGGGTGAAACCTACATGGAGTTCTATTAAATCTTCCAAACTTGACCCTAGATTTATGGGTCCATTTGAAATTACAGGAAAAATTAGTCCTATAGCCTACAACTTGCTTTGCCACCAAGTTTATCAAAAATCCATGATGTCTTCCATGTGTCCCTCCTTAGGATGTACATTGTTGACCCCACTCACATTTGGGATGTTTCCAATTTGCAAAATGTTAGGCCCACTAAAAATTGAAGTTTGTCTAGTCATAATACTTGGCTTTAATACCAAGAGCTTGAGGAGAAGAGACATTGATCAATGTTGAGTCCAATGGGACCAATACTCAGATAGAAATACCACATGGGAGAATGTGGCTAATATGAAGAAATAGTTTCCTTTCCTATTTGATTAAACTTGAATATTTTTAATTACTATGTGGATTTATGGATGTGTATGTAAATACATGTGGATGTATATCTGGACTACTCAATAGAGTTGTTTTTTAATATATTTTGGTTAATGTATGGATCTATGGTTGAATGTAAATATGGAACACTATGTGGTGTTGATTAAATAAACATGCTTGAATTATTGAATGATTTATGTGTGGAAATATATGTATATTGATGGATTCTTGAATATATATATATATATATATATATAGAGAGAGAGAGAGAGAGACTTGTTTAATCATGTATTAAAACACAAGTAATGTATTTATTTCTAGTGAAGGAGGATATAACAACCCTCCTAGAACCATTAATGATTATAGAAGAATTGGTGAATTATACTTATCCTTTTTCTTCTAGAATATGGTACTATTGATGGTTGTTGTGCATGCAAGACCAGGTACATTCCTTCAATAGATAGAAGAAGGTCAACAGAAAAAGGTAAGTGTGAAAGGATGAATCAACTCGTGAGTATATGAAAGCTCATTCAATTGCATATCATATAGGTGCATCGTGAGTGACTTGCACTATGTGTATGAGTGAATCACATATCATATAGGTACATCATGAGTATGTTTTGAATTTTTGCTTGTTATTTGACATAAAATGATGCATACATATAATTTTTGGTGGTAATGAAAATACCATGGGCATGAGAGCCACTCTTTATTAAATTATGTGGTGAATTAAAAAAATATTTGTATACTTATTATTAAATAAAATAAAATTATAAAATATATAATATAATAAATAAAAATAAAATCAGAGCTTAGTAAAAAGTAATTTTTATATTGATTTATTGTTTTTTAGTGTGTGCTTATGATTATTGCTAAGGAAATAGGATGATATAGAAAAAAATTAAATAAAACCAAATATTTTTATAGCTTGTCATGCCGATTGGCAACATGCATGATAAGGTTTGTTTTAACCCCACTCTTACTTGGCATTGTGCATGAAATCTGTGTGAGGTGTGATTTTGGGATTTTCTTATTTGTGAGGAATGGGAAGAAACAAAAAGAGAGAGGATGTTATGTTATGGGAGGTTATGATAGTTTTGGGGAAGAATGGCATTTGAGAAAATCAAAGGAGAAACTCGAGAAGGAAAAAGGATAGTGTGAGACTCCAGGATTAATAGTACAGGTCAGAATTTTTGTTACTTAGCAATGTTGTATGAAAGAATTGATGGGTGCTTGTTTTGGAAAATAAAGACTATAACCTGTGTTGTAATATAATTATTCTAGAATGCATATCTGGATGGATGGATGCCTTGCAATGGTTTCTTTAATTTGAAAGTTTTTATGAATTATTCCTGTCAAGTGAAAGTGTTTCTATGTTGATGCTAAATTACTTCCATTGCATGAGTTTTTAGTTGGATACTTTGAAAACCCTTATGTAATTAGCCTGCATTGACCACTCAAATGCCTTGAACTACCTATCACTTTGGTATCCGGTGTATATAATTTTGTGATGCCAAATGAGTGTGGTCTATAACATTTTTGGGTAGTCTTTCAAAAAACATTGTTTGACTATCCATGAGGGTATATGGCTTAATGATTGTCTACTTGTATGTTTCAATGAATGTAATGAAAATAGGTTAATCTTGTTTGCATGCCTTCTTATGGAATAGTTTGGAAATTGGTAATTATTCTCTGCATGCATCTAGTTAGCTTGAAAGAAATGTCAAAATTGTATTATCATAATTAGTCATGCACACCCTTGCACACACACAAGAGACATTTTGATCCCAAACCGAGATGTTATGCAAACTATCAATATCAATTGTATTGGAGGTGGGAGCTCATAAATTATAGAGCTGAATTTGGGTGAGATGATATTAAAATTAAAGTATGTGTTGTTAGACAATTCTCTTATAATATTGAGATACTTAATGTGAAATAAAATGATATTATAAAATTAAAGGGAGAAATGCCTGGGTTGTATATTAGAACAATGTTTAAATGTTTACATGTAATATTTTATTATGAAACTATAGCTGGTGAGACGAGTGTCCATACAACTCACTGTAGAAAGAACTTGAATATGAAACCTTTTTATTTATACAAGGAGTTCTATATTTTAGAATTTCCCAAGAGTAGAACTACAAAGCATTGCAAGATTTGAAGGAACAAAATAGAACTGATTGATTCAATGGATGAACTTTTTATAAATAGCATATTTGATCATTGGGAGCCGTTGGATTACAACAACTCATCAAATATGATCTAGACTATACCGAGAGTTCACCTGACTCATGGAGGAGTGGAAAATCAAGTATGTCTATCCTAGTAGAAATTAAGATAATAATTACTTATTCTAACACCCCCCATTAAGTGATACTAGGGGTGTATGATACAAATGAGTCCCGACAATAGGGCCTGATGAGGTACTCATTTATAATATGTAGATGGTGAAAAAACATTTTGGGAAAAACCATATGTTAGTAAAATAAAGATAGAGGTATGTCTTTGAATGGTGAAGATTGTCCTCATAAAAAAAATATTCTAACACCTCTTTAAATTCAATTATATTATGTAGAGAATGCAATGGATTTTATAAAGAAGGAAACAAAAGCCTTTAATAAATTCCAAGCTCCTCAAATTACCCACCCTAACGAGAAGGAAAATATAAATAAATGATGAGTTTTTATAAAGCTAAATAGGCAAATTGTATAATGCCAAACCTATATATATTTTCTTCTCAATTACTCGCCCTTATGTGGGGGAAACTATAAGTTAAGAGGAGAATTGATACTTGGAACATAGGCTTTTAATCATCCAGATCTTAATATCATATTCGTAATAACATGCCCTTACATGAGGGAAACTGTAAGTTATTAGAAGTACAATACTAGGAAGATAGGTGACTAATAAATTTTTAATGATATTGTTAAGGTTATTAAAAAAAAATAAGTAACAATATTGAAAGGATTAAATTTTTTTATTAAAAATTGAACTTAAAAGTATCCTATTAATTAAAAAAGGAATATTTTCTTAATAAATGGATCCTTTGAAGTTGCTCCTCAATATTTAAATTAACTAGTAATTATATCAAAACAAAAGTAATTAGATTTTTAATATTAATTCTATTAAAGAACATAGTAATAGGGATACAAATAAAAATTATAGAGGTAATTACCAAAACAACAACAAACCCCCCTATGAAGCTTTTAGAATTGGTGCTAAATATTGCACCTAAAAACCCCCCAAAAAAATAGTTTTTATTGAGATTACAATTTTATCCTTCTGATTTCTTATGGTGGCCAAGGAAAGGCACTAAAAGAAAAGGATATAATAATTTTTAGAGAGTTACACATTTATACAATGAGCAGAAGTATTATTCTCGTTTGAGAAAAAATTTGAAACCCTAAGATTTAAAACTTAAATTAAATACAACATTATTTGCCAAGGATTTTAGAAAAGAGATGTCATGAGAGAAGAGGCAGCGAGGTAAGATTTTAAAGTCTTCAAAGGCTACGAACTTCATTGTACCAAGGAATGATGAGCTTTAAACTAGAAAAAAAATTAAAATTTATACCTGATTTAATGAGAGACTTCAGAAGAGACGTCAAGGGGTGGCAAGGAATATTTGAAAGCCTTTAAATGCTTCAAACTCACAAGGGGTTGGCACACACATAATATGTTAGGGAGCTGCACCATAATCCTAGTAGTGCACCACAATCCTAGCTACTACTGAAGATGATAAGGAGGTGCACCATAATACCAGTTGCTACTGAAGACTTTAGGTTTTGACACACATGGAAGATGCCAGGGATGGCGCTATGCAGGGAGGCTCCTAAAAATATGTTAGTTATTGCACCACTTATTGCCAAATATATTAGGGTTTGGTGCACACAGAAGACATCAGGGATGGCGCTATGCAGAGAGGCTCCCAGAAAGACATCAGTGAATGCACCACCGACTTTGAAAGTGCAACGAAGGCTGCGGAAGACCTTAGTGAAGGCACCACACCATATACTATCAATATTAATGCTCTATATTGAAGAACCAATATGCAAATATAGGTAAATATAGTATTTCGATTATTTGCAGAGGAGAATAATATTTTAAGCATTGACTTTATGAATATATAAAATAATCGAAACTCTTATTTGAAGCACCTAGGGACGAAAAATAGGAGAAGCTTCGAGATAACTTGAGATGGAAAATCTAACTTTCGATCGTTGATATTTAACTAGGAAATGCTCATTGAGAATATGAAAGTCTCATACATTGTGCACCATATAAAATCGTTGGCAAAGATGCCGCGTCTTATAAACAATTAATGGACTTTGGTATTTTTTTAAAAATAAAAAATGTCCACTTAATTTGGATGTAAGAAACGTTGCATTTATTTGTTAAAGATTTTATGAAGTTAAAATATTTTCCAATATAAAAAAAACAATGATTTAATTGATTTCCAAATACGATATGCCTTTCAAAATTTATCTCCACTACCGAACGAAACACAATGATGGCTAAAAAGGAGCCAAAACAAGCATGCATTCATGGATTAACATTGTCAGCGATGGCTATAAGGAGCCAAGAAAGCAAAAATTCATTAGGAGAGAATAGAACAAATACACATATGATGAGAACAATAAAATATAGAAGGTAATTATAAATTTCAAAATATATATATTTTACAGTGTAAGAGTAGCAATTTTAATATTTTTTGAAAAAAATTGAGAATATTTTCATAATATGGTAAAATAAATCTAGACAAAATATTTAGATATTACCATAAACAAATTTCTCTAAAAAAAATGTAGATATAAAATGAGCAATCTACAATAGATATAAAAACCTCTTTTCCTTTCTTAAAAAATAAAAGATAAGAGATAATGAACCAGTTCGTGAAACTGCCTTCAAGAGAGAATGCCTAGCAAAATCTATCCTGCTTTGGTACCATGTTAGAATTTCCCAAGAGTAGAACTACAAAGCATTACAAGATTTGAAGGAACAAAATAGAACTGATTTATTTATTCCATGGATCAACTTTGTATAAATAGCAAATTTGATCATTGAGAGCCTTTGGATTACAACAAATCATCAATTCTGATCTAGACTATATTGAGATTTCACCTGACTCATGGAGGAGTGGAAACTCAAGTATGTCTATCCTAGTAGAACTTAAGAGAATAATTACTTATTCTAAAACTATACAATTTTTGGCTCACCCAAATAATCTTTTCAATGCTCTCCTAGATAGAACTATTTTCTAAATTGTTATTGTTAGTAATCGACCTCTAAATAAGCTTTTTGATGGGTTACCAAAATATTTGTGTTTTGTCATGGATATCTTATGTGCATCTACATAATATAAGATACATAAAAAATGCTTATGTTATTTATTCTATTAGAATAACATTCACGACACAATTAAATTGCAGTGTAGAACCGACAAGTGCATATATAATGTTGCAAAGTATTTAAGGTTACAAATATTACATGCATAGTTCTGAGAGATTATTTCTTATTAATTATTCAATATTTATTGAAATAGTAAGCTATATTACCTCCTTAATTTATTTCAATTGGTTGCATGCATGATACGTTCCAGGTTGAGTAAAATGTGAGTATAAATGTAGACTAATAGTCATATTTCTTAAAATTGTTGATGTGCCCTTGTATAAGTAGGTTTTGTATGACTTGATATTTAATTAAAACCATTATGTTGAGTAGAGATATCCCAATTCAATGAAATTAAATATATCTTGTAACTGTATAGTGTATAATGAGCAATTCCTATACCAAAGAAAAAGATATAACTATAATATAAAACCCTTTTATTTGCCAAAAGTGTAAGAGTCATTAACATGTTTTTGAAGCTTATGGAATAGGAATTTAACTCTTGGTTATGGGTGAACTCGAAGAATTTTAGGCCATGATTATTTAAAAATAAATAATATAATAATAAATTAATGTTAGGCTTGACCTCAATTCTCTAATATTTAATTATTTATTGTTCAAGAGGTTACCCAATCAACCACATTAGATGTTGTTGTCTTCCAAAGGAGAGTAATAACAAATAATGGATAATAGCTTAGTATTGTTTGTGCCCTTCTTGGTGCATGGAAGCTGAATAGTTTTAACCTAGTAAACACTATGGAGATAATTTTAGAAAATATATAGCCATCCTTAAAATTATTAAACTCGTGTGTGTTGTTGTTATAAGTCCATTTGTTCTTTTTAAAACAATATCTAACTCCTATAAAATTTAAGTAGAGTAGATATTAGTTACTCTTAAATGGAATTTTCTTTCAATGAATTCAATGTGTATGAGTATTGAAAAGCATAATGATTTTTAAAGGAGTAGGTTGACTTTTAAACTTATAGTTATGATAAATAGGCCCTTCTACTTAAGAGCATAACATATTAGTATAAGACACTTATAGTAAAAGTTTAATATCAAATGAATTGTGGATTATGTAATTATGTTTGTTACTTCTAGCATAGCCAACAACGTGGTTTCACACGAATACTAAGATTATTAATATTAACCTAGATTGAATATGTAGAACACGGGAAATTAAGAGAGATAGGAAATAATTCTAATTTGGGTATTAGGTAAACCTGAGATTCAAATTTCCTCTAAGAATACCTTAATATATAGTTAATTAATCAATAAAGGATGAATATTTCTATAACACCCATAATTGGTGGTTACGAGTTGGTAACCCTTGTGACTCAAGAATGACTATTTTCTCCTAGAATAGGTCAAAACAAGTGACCCTATCAAAACTAGTAATGAAGGATGGTATGGGATGTTACCTCTAGGTTATTGCTCAAGAAGTCAAATGATAGGTCCTTGTACCATTTTAACTGTGAGAAGACTAGCATGGCCAAGATACTAGTCTAGTCCATGATGATTAGTATTGGATAATCAATCATGAGTCATAAATGACCAAGTATACTAATTTTAGTGTTAGGGTAATAACATAACCCTAAATAACTTTGGATGAGAGGATAATCATCTAGACACTGGGTATATATATGCTAACCCCTTGTATGCTAAGTATTGAATAAGTCAACAAGTTAGATCGAGGTTCATCATGCTAATGGATGGAGAAAGTATGCGTCCACTCTCTAGGTTTTATAGGCCCTATAGGATAATCTCAACCATGGTTCTACACTCATGCCAGAACAAGAGGATAATAAATAAGAAGGTAGCTCCACAAAATGGTACCTTTCATGAGATTTGATCGATCTCATCCACTTATGGAATTGTATGTAGTGATTCTTAAATCCAAATGTGGTTGAATATTTCTTGTACTTAAATATGATCTTGCTTTGGGTGATAATTAAACTAGTTAACTTGTAAACTTAACCATGGGTTGAACAATGCTATAAAAAAAAATTATGTTACTAACGAGTTAGAATGAATGGTACAACTAGGTGAGTAGACTTGGGTTGTTACAAGAGGATATCCCTAAGACTAATTTTCAAGCACATGAGAGTCACTATGAGTTCCTAGTCATGCCTTTTAGTCTCACTTATGTTCATGAAATATTTTAACTGCTATTTTCTTTTTTTCATATTTATAATGACAAAGTTCTTTTCTTGGTTTGTTATCTTGTCCTATTGGACTTAGGTTTGGTGTTTTGTTAACACTATTATCGTATTTTAAGAGTTTTTTCTTCTTCATGCATGTATTATTTATTTTGTATGTAGCAAGAACTTACCTCTCATACACAATTCAATGATTAGCTTATTTCTTTCTCTATCTTAGACTATTTTTTTCTCGTAGCCAAAGTTTGGTACAAACACTATTGGTTTCTCTTTCATTCTTCTTACTTTTGGTTTCAAATATTGAAGTATCTTTGAAAGGATTATGTAATCTTTTCAACTTTTTATTTAACATGTTCTCTTGAAATTTTTGTAATGTTGTAAACAACTTCAATGGGTTATTTCAAAATTTCTTAAAAATTTATTTTCCAACACCTTTCAAAAATAACTTCAATGGATTGTCTTAATTTTCCTTCAAACTTCTTTTTCAATACCTTTCAAAAAGGTTTCTTTGTAATTTTCAAAAGGAACTTCAAATAGTTTCCTTCTTTGTAATATTATGGAGCTTTTATAGCTTCTTTTTTTTATGAATTTTGATGAGTTACAATGACTTCTTCTCTTGCCTTAATTTGGCCTAGTAGTTTACTTTTAGGCTTTACCCATTGACAATGGATTTCCACCCTAATATCCTTTTATCCTACCATGGAATTTTGCTTCATAGGGTAATTTTTATCCTTGAAGCTACTTTACTTCAAACTTCAAACTTCCCATTTAAATAGAGTGCTTTTTTGGTTATCTTTGTGAAGCTAGAGAGCGATTAGAAGGAGAAATATTTCTATCTTCAACCTACTTTGAATGAACATATTATAGTAGTGAAGGGTATTAAGTACATAAAATGTCTAATTTAGGCATAACAAACTGTCAAACAAACTTGCAACTATTTATTCCTATGTCACATACATGTACTTTGTGAGGGGTGGCTATACCACTTAACTTTTCACATGGTCTATGATGTAATAGCTCTTAACATAAACATATATAATTGCTAAAATTATTTTTGAAATGAACCTAAAATTAAAAAAATTACTAACTATATATAAGTGAAAAATATTGATTTAATACAAACATAATACATAGATGAGATTAAATCATAGGTTAGAAGACTATGAAATTATTGTTATAAATTTCTAATAGTTCTTAAAGGAGAAATAAAGAAACTACTCCTTATCTATATATTCCTATATTGAAAATAGACTTTTCAACATGGCCACATACCTATTGTTAACCTTTGACATTTATGAGAATGACAACTACGTTGCATGACTAACCCATAGCCTAATCCTCATCCTAAAACAAAGGCAACCTGTGATCATTGATCTATTTCTTCAGATGAAGCAAGCTATCTCATACACGCTCAAAAAGACACTCGTATATGAGCTCCCTCCTTTGCAGGTGTGGGAAGGTAAATTCGTCTCTCTCCGTGTAAAACAACTGCATTGCCCTTGCCGTGTTAAATATCAGTTTCCTGCACTTATCTGGCACGTCTTTATTGTTAACTAGATGCCAATTCAATTCCAGCAGGGCATTTTGCATGAGACTATGAACGTGGTTCAGAGCTGCTTTCTCTGAAATTTCAGGATGTTCCTTTTTATAGCTTTGAACAGCAGACGCCTTACCCAGTGCTTTTTTTTCTTATATTATTAGGAATATTTCACTCATTAAAATATATTAGGTTCCATTCTCAATTTCACTTTAAAAATACGAAATTCCAAGGGAACAAACTTTGGCTTTTTACCTGGTAAGTTTTGATGTCATTGACTAAACGCCCCGTCCAAGCCATGAGATGAAGAAATTTGCCATGGCAAATTTTTGAAAGGACGTCATCTGAGAGGATTTCTCCTGTAAAGAGTGCCGATGTCAAAACAACTGTGCGAAGCCCCATCCACACATTGGCATTCTCCATGTATTCATCCAAGGAAGGCACATATTTATCTTGCAACCAGATTGCTTCTTTGGCGTAAGATGCCATTTGGATCTCCCACTGGAACAATAAGAATATACATTATAATTACTTAAATCGTTTAGAATATAATACGAAGATAAATTCTGATCTGATCCAGAAGACAGACAAAAATAAGAGATAATATGCTACATACTAAATTTATGAGGAATGGCAATAAGTCACGCCCTTGTCCCCTCTTTGCCTCTTGTGCAGTACCGTTTACCGTGTCGTATAAGCCGAGCAGGAAAATTTTCATTTGTTCCTATTATAAATTAAACTTAATTTCACACCTGTAATATCTAAAATAGATCTTATCGCCCAAATATGATCACATATTTCTGACCCGTGTCCCGAAAAGAGTTTTTGGGACTTCCAAAACCTGACACTTTCAAATTGGTATTAAATCCAGCACCTTATCATGGATGATAAGAAGAAATAACTTTCAAAAGTGACCCTTTGAAGTTGTATATCCCACGGTTTAATGGAAATAACTACGATTACTGGAGTATTCAGATGAGGATCTTGTTTGGGTCATAGGAGCTATAGGACTTCGTCCAAAATGGCTATCCAGATCTTGCATACACAATAGTCATGAGCACTCTCTCACAAGTAGAGTTAGATTTTCTGAAGGAGAATTAGAGGATGGAATAGAAGATATTATTCTACATAATGTAAGTGTTCGAGGAGAAAAACTTGTGAAGACTGGGACTCTACATAAATTCCACTAGATTTATAAATCAACTAGTGAAGATTCATTATCTCTAGATTTAGAGTTTCTTCCAATAAAATATTAATACTTTGTTATAGTAAAAGGAGATCCTAAGAAAGTTGGGAAGCTTCCTACAAAAGAGCTAGGAGAACTCATTGGATAAATTTACCACCAAGGAGAAGTTTATTGATAAAGGAATATTTTGGGATAATTATTACCATCCGAAAACAAGCCTAAATAGAGGTAGATTTGGTAAGGATTTTTCCAAATTTTGAAGGATATCGGTGAAGATCTCAAGGTTTTTGGATTCTTGAGAAGAAGGCATATATTGAAGTCAAAATTCAATGAAGAGGTTGAAGAAGAAAGGATCCAAACATTACTATCAAACCTAAGAGGTTTGATGATTACCTTTGAAGGCTAGAAAGTTCATTTAGAGAAAGGAGATTTGTTGGTTTGTACAATAAAAACTAAAGGGTTCTTAAAGAAAAATCTCAGTTGTGATTTGGAGTTCCCTAAAATAATTTTAAGATTCAAGGATAACATTTTAGTGGAGAGATTAACTGCTTTGCAATCTAAAATTTTTAGATTTGAGGATAGCAATAAATCAAAAACTTAGGTAGCATCAATAGTTTCTAAGTTTTAAATTTCCAGGATACATCTTGAAGGTTGGAGCCACCAAACTATAGTATTAAGCAACAATATATAAGAGGGTACAAAGTTGAAAATTGGTGTGTTGTGAAGTTGTTTTGGACAACAAAATAAGAGTTGCAATTTCATCCAATAAAAGGCATCAATAAGGTTAATCTAATCACATTACAATCCTTCATCTACAAATTTCATTAAGGTAAGCAAATTTGGTGCAAAATTTTCATTAGTTAAACTTTAGATTTTTGGTTAATTATGAAGATTCATTAAGAACCATATTAGAGTTAAAAAATTGCAAAGAGAAGGTTACATATTATAGTATTCAAGGGAGTGTAGAAGATAGTTTATTTAAAGGTTAATACCTGTAAATTAAAATAGGATTTAGATATATTTCGACATAAATAATAATATCATATTCCTATTATTTAAGCTGAAGCAAAGGTTACATTAATTTTACATAGTTTATAGTGCATATTTCAAGTTACTTTAAGAGTTCTTTTACAAGAGTAATAAGGTGAGATCAATATTGTAATATACTAAATGTTCTTAAGATTTTTTAAGGTGCACTAAATATTTTAGTTGTAGTGAAAATTAGTGCAAAGTATAGGCAACAAATCCACCTCCTAGAAGAAGAAGTGATCCATGGAGGATATGGAAAGGAAAGGTTTGATATGTAGATTCATGGAATTTAGACCTTAGTTATCAATATTTAGGGATTGGGCATCTAGGAACTGGTAAACTAAGAGAGAATTTTAGATCACGCTCTATTTCAATGGCTATTTCCTAGTACTCTTTGAGTGTGAAGAGGACCAAGAACATGTTTTCTAGTGAGGGACATGGGTTTTTGGAAGAGCTTTCTTGTTCATGAAACCTTGGCATACAAAGTTTATGGCCCATGTTTGGGTTAGGTTATTTGGGCTACCATGTGAATACTAGAACCCCATATCTTTTGTAGCTATTGGCAATACTTTGGGAACTTTTATTATGGTGGCTAACAATACTTATAATTTTGACCAATTGATATATGCAAGAATGTGTCCTAATGGAGCTCAACAAACCTCTTCCAAAATATATCACATTACAAACAAATAATGAAGTATGGGAGGAAAATTTTGATTATGAAAATATCTCATTTAGATGTTAGATATACCATGAGTATGGGAACATGGTGAAATATTATTCATAGAAGCACTTGGAGCAAATGAAGGTAAATGAAAAGGTTGAAGACTTTTAAGAACCTCAAAATAAATCATATTCAAAAAGAAAATAGATGATGAAAGTAGTGCGGTACCAAACAACAAAATTTCTCATTTGACTAATAAAGAGTTAATTGCGGGACAATATCATCAAATGGAGACAAAACTGAGGGTGAAGCCAATTTTTCAAGCAACTGCTTAGTCCAAATCATGGAAAAAGGCATCTCTAGAAATATGCAAATGGACACAAACCTAAACCACAAATGTCAACAAAGAAAAAATAGAAAGGAACTAAAAAAGAAGAGAATTATACTCATGAAACATGTAATGACCCTCCTCACACTATTTATGAAGAAGTAAAGGAGTAATGAAACTTACCTTTTTTTGTGAACATGGTATTGTTGATGATATCTGTGAGTGCAGGACAGTTGCAAGATATCAGTGAAAGGAAGCTAGTCAGTGAAAAAGATAAGAAAGAGAAGTGATGATTCGGCTCACAAGCACATGGAAACTCATGCTTTGCACATCATTTAGGTGCATTACAAAATAGCATCCTTGCATGAGTTATGTTTATTTGAATATTGTTTGTTGGCGTGGATTGGGAAATGTTGTTAGGTGGCAATGACAATGAGAGCCACTTTTCTTGTTTATGCTTTTGGAATTTTCTTCTTTAGATAAAAGGGAAGGTTTTTCATATGTTAAAGATTATAATAATAATATTATTGTTTTTATAAAAAATATTATAATTTTTTTTTGTATTGAAGCACGTGCTATTTGATATTATTTTACAACCTAGGAGTAATAATAAGAGCATAAGGTGTGATTAATGTTAAAATTTAATTCCATTAATCATGCATGAAGACGTACTCCCCATAGATCGGTGATAAGCTTGGGCAAGTATGCCAAATTTCATTGAATAGCCATGATGGCCAGATGTGCGCACAAAGTGGCAAGGAGGAGTGTCTTGTTTGTTTGGCAATGCGCATGGGCAAGGATGGAATAAAATTCGTCGAGTTATCTAGCTAGTGGAAGATAGGAGAAGGTAAGCCGGTCCTGATTTAGGGAAGTAAAAATGAAAAGAAGAAAATTTATAATTGATTATTATTCTGGATATGCGCTGGTGGATTCCAAAAAGGAAGAAAAGTGTGGTTTTGTTATGTGTGCATGTTTCTTGATTACCGTGTGCTAAATATTGGAATTGAAAATGGTGTTTCCAATTTGGTCTTCACTTCCAAGTGTGTATGTGAGAAATTCTCTAACTGTGATTAAAAGAAAAGTATTTTGCTTCCCTTTAAGATTAAAATTCTACTAGATTCTATGAAGAAAATTGTTGTTAGTCTTTTGCTTATGTGTGGAGAGTTATCTAGAAAAAAGGACATGCTACTGAAAGAATTGTAATTTTATGGTTGTGTAAACGTAGAATAGGAACGATAACTCTTGCATGATTTTATTGTCCAAAGAGTGTCTTCCATACTTTATATTTGATTGAAAATATAGCAATGAATATTGCTATGTTTAAAGGAACTATACCATGTTTTTCAAAAATGAATATTGGATGTTAAATTATAGTGAAAACTGAGAAAGCAAAACATTGTTTCATAAGGTATCTATAGTTCCAATAATATGAAACTTTAAAACTAATAAATATATGAATTATATGGATTCCAGGAATGTATAATGGTACTTTTTTTTATAGAAACGATAAAATTTCATAGATTGTTTTGATATGGTTTGTATGAAATCTATGAAATATATATCTCGGGCAGGGAGATTTTAAACTCTTGAATGAATTATATTTTAGAGTAGATTGTGCATATGCATGGTAGAATTGCATGGTCATATACCCAAATTCGTATATGATCCCTGGTAGAAACCTTGACACTTTTTCCTATGCAGCCTTGGAACCAACTGCGTGAACAATTACTATGTCGAGTGACTTGTGTGTGGAAGTCGCTATTGAAACACTTATGGCAAGGTTCAAATATTCGTAGGTGGGCTACGGTGTATTATTGCATATTGTGAACTGAATGGTTGATATTGAGATTGGAAATAGTTTATGTTTTTTGGTTAAGTGCTCGAAGTGGTGCATAAACCAAAACCTAGTCGTCAATTGAATGTATACCTATTTATAACTAAGGATATTCCTATGTATGGAAATGAAGGGTAGAGTCCTTTTGTAACCCAATTCCTTCTAGTTGATATGTGTATCTAGTGTTGACGTTGAAGCCTTTGTCGGTATTGTTTAATTGAAAATATTTATATTCATATACGAGTTGAACTATGAAATTATTCTTGCTCGTAGTAAGCTTGTAATTAAGGGATTTAGTGTATAGTCTCAAATCATTGATTGATTGATAAATGATAATGTTATCTCAGTCTAAGCCTGAATACCTTTAGAGGAGTTGTAAAGCCTATTTTGTGTATTGATTAAGCATATTTAATTGTTTTGTTATCGTTTGATAACAAAGGAAATAAAATTATGAATGTATTATTGAATAGTTTCTTAGATTACAATATGGTCAATACTCTATTATTATTGGCTATAAATATTAGCTTAAATCTAGAAAGACTTAAAGGAAGTTTCATTGTGTTGATATCTCATTCTCGTTTCTTCTGTTTAAAAGAAAAGAACATTGAAATCTTTAGAACAATACCTAATGCTAGAATAGATGATTGAAATTATATTGGGTTTGCTAGCCAACGAATCCCCTCGGATCTATAACAAAAAATAACCATTTACATTCAAATTCCGATTGTGGTTGAACCATGATGATTGTTGCCTAGTTAGTGGGTTTAACTTCATTAAGTGTTATTTGAATAGCATCCTTGATCTGTTGATAGAAGTGTCGTCAACTAGCTTAAACTGTAGTAAACTAAATATTATTCTAAGAAAATCAAATTCTTGGCTATAGAAAATTGTAGCTCAAGTGGTTTAGTAATGAGTAAACCCATCCTTGCTTTACCAATAGTTTAACTCATTTAATTTATTTTGCATAGGAAATCTTGCAAGATGTATGGAAATTAACTTAAGTAATTTAATGGGTTAAAGTACTCCTAGTCTTGGGGGATGATAGAAATTAAATTTAGATGTTCTTGCTTGTATTTTAGAATGTTTCTTTAAAAAGGAAAACCCCTAAACTTGAGGAAAATATGTATGTTCCGTAATAAAATGGTTAAAACTATCAATGATAAATAAGTCATCGGGAGGTTATGACTCAATGGATAATAAAACACCCAATACTTTTGAGGTGTGTGTATGCACACAATAATCTTCGGGACAACTGTTGACTAAAAAATTGGTCTAAATATGACTCGATCAGATCTAGTAAGATAAGATAATATGAGATACATGTTCTAGGTTATCATCCAAAAAGCACAATGATAAATTCTATACTTAATGTATTTAGCCAAAAAGATATCAAGGTTCGATATGGGACAAATATTTGTGGATTTAAAGAGTATGTGAGATGAAGTCCAAGGTTAGGCTAATGACATGGCACTATATGACTCTGAGAAAAGGAAATCTCCAATTATTCATGGGGCATGAATACACTAATCTCATCCATACTAGTCACAAAATAAGTTGACCAGGTAGTTGATGGTTTAGTATGATGATGTAAGGGAATAAAGCGTCCACTCTCTAGGTGATATGGGCCCTAGAGGATAACCCTTGCCATGGATTGATCCTCATGCCAGAAAATATGGAAGTAAATGAGGACCATAGAATCCATAGAATGGTGACTCTATGGGATTTGGTCGATCTCGTCCACTTGGGTGGTTGGCTGCAACAGAATTGAACCCAAAAGTGGTTTGTTATGCCTGTGTTGTTTAACTATGAATGTTTCATTTTTACATTGGGTGCTCCAAAATGATGTTTACCTAAAACCAAACTTTGAATTCTAGGGTAACATCTTAGGTTAGATAATAAACCTTTTAGAAAAAAAATACCTCAGGTTTTTGTTTAAACTTTTATCGAAAAACCAGGAGAGTTGTGAGACTTGGGTTGTTACATATGGTATCATATCAAAAATAATTCTAAGCTATAGATTTTGAATGTGAAATGGATTAGTCAATAAAAACTAATATACTACCTCTTTCACTTATAAGTTAAATGGCATGAATGCTACGAGGTGGGTTCTCGAGAAATACTATTGGAGGAAGGGAGGAGGAAGTCACTGAAAGACCTGTAAGGGGAACAAGAACAAATTTAAGACAATAAGGTTATCAATGAGAGAGAATACAAAAGAGGATTAATGAGATTACTCAAAATGAGAATAAGATTGGTCTAGAGGAAGGGAACCTCACCAAGGTGGTGTAATTACTACAAACACATATGGAATATCAAAGGGAAGACATGGCTCAACATAAAACTCACATGGCCCAACAACAAGAATTTATTTTCCAACAATAGCGGGTCATAGAAGACTTGGCTAGAGGTAAAGAAACTAGATTAGATAGGATAGTGGAAGCACCAAGGGAACCAGAGATATCCAACACTGGAAGGACAAGGGTGAGTAAGTTTTTGGACACATGAAAAAGTAGTAATTTCCAAGTTTAATAGAAAGGGTGGTGGAGAATCAGTTGAAAACTGGTTAAGTGATCTAGAATCCTAATTTTCTCTAGTGGTTTATCCTATGATTCTAAAATTGATTTGGTAGTTATAAATATGACTGAAATAGATCTTGATTAGTGGAAATATTATAAGAAAGATCACGAGGCAGAATTTTCTAACCTTAAATGAGAGGATTTTGTCAAAGAATTTAGAGTTAGATTTCAAAATAACCAATATTATGAAGAAAAACTTCCTGAGTTTAATAAGATAAAGAACCAATTAATCAAGAAATAACTTAGAAGGTTGCGCCTCCTAGCAAATATGAAAACTTAGAAATACATTATGGGATTACATCCTAGAATTATGATGGTGGATATTATGTATAATCTTGTCAATTTGCCTACTGTATTTGATTTGGCAAGAAAAGAGGAAGCTAATCAGGAAATAAGAAAGGTATATTTTAACTATCAAAAGCTATCTAAAAAGGAAAAATATGAACTTGAAAGTAGAAAAGTATGGGCTTTATGAGGTGGAAGAAAGAAAAAATAAGAAACCCAAAGGAGGAGATCAAAGTAAGCAAAGTTACAAAAATAAATAAAATTACCAAGGTGGTAAGTTCAAAAGAAATACTAAGGAAATTCTCAGAAGGTAGGACCAAAAGCCAGCAGGTCGAGAAAGGGCTAGGGAATCTACTTTTGTGACCAAAAATTATAATAACAACAAAGGAAATAAGGCCCCAACAAATGTATGTTATATTTGTAAAGGAGATCATTATACAAATAAATATCCTTAGATATTATCTACCACTGAAATCTCCAAAATAGGCTAGCCACATGATCTATGCAACCATAGGTAGTTCTAAAATCAATGGTCAAATTACTCCTTTATTATTAAATGGTAAAACTTTTGAAAGAATAGTGCAAATATTTATTGATAGTGGGTCAACTGATAGCTTTATCTCATCTACATTAGTGAGGGATTTACCTATTAGACCTATATTCTTGGCCAATGGTTGGAAGGTAGAGTATGAATAAGGGTAAACCTACCAAGTTCATCAATGCTTGTTTGATCCCCACATATCCCTACCGTAAGGCAATACTAAATGGTATATGTATGTGGTGCCTTTGCATACTTTTGATGTTATTTTGGGAGTTGATTGGTTAAAAGTGCATAAGGTTTTTTTAAACATTGAAGAGAGATGGATGAAATTTTTGGATAAATATAATCAAAGGAATATAGTTAATTATGGTTGTACAGAGGTTAAACCACACTTATTTACTATAATGCATATTAAAAATGTTATTAGGAATAAGGGTATGATCTTCATAGTTAACTTGAATAGAAGAGAAGAGATAGAAAAGGAATTTGATATCTTCTAGAAGCACCTGATGTTGGGGGTATTCAAATATGTATTCCCTGAGGATCTACCAAGGCTACCTCCTTAGAGGGAATTCAATTTTTCAATTGTGAGTTTATCTGACACTACACCAATTTCCAGGTCATATTATAGAATGACACCCATAGAGTTGCAAGAGTTAAAAATGCAACTTCAATATTTGCTAGAAAAAGGACTAATTAAACCAAGTGTGTCGCTCTAGGTAACTCCTATATTATCTATTAAAAATAAATATGGTACCTTAAGGATGTGCATAGATTACTAGATGTTGAATAAGGTTACTATCAAAAATAGGTACTCGTTACCAAGAATTGATGATTTATTTGATCAATTGAAAGGAGCAACCATCTTTTCTAAAATAGACTTAAGATTTGAATATCATCAGTTGAGGATTTAGGATGAATACACTTCTAAAACAACATTTAGAACAAGGTATGGGTATTTTGGACTTATTATATTACCTTTTGGGCTAACCAATGCCCCAGAAACATTCATGAACCTCATGAATAGTGTTTTTAGAGAACAACTGGATAGATTTGTACTCGTATTTTTGGATGATATTTTTATCTACTTCAAAACAAAAAGGAGCATGATCAGTACATGAGAATTGTACTTGATATTCTTAGAAAGAATAAATTATATGGAAGAGTAACCAAATGTGAGTTTTACACTCCACAAGTGCAGTATCTTGGACATATCATCTATGTTGAAGCAATTGCAGTAGATCCCAATCAATAACACAAGCTTATATTGAGAGGATGGGGTGAACAATATAATACCACTTTTTACTTTTCTTTTCAATTCAATATTATGCAGTGTATATATAGAAATATCAATAGAATTAATAAAATTAATGCACAAAACACCATCCAAAAAAGTGACACAATAATTTGCATGGTTCACCCAATGCGGACTACTCCACGGAGAAAATTTTTTGCTAAAACTTTCTCAATCAATCTCTTGAGAATCCTTCCCAATTACAATTTTTATGGACCTATGTCCAAAGGATATGTTGATCCCCTAAATATCAAGTTCGTGGATCTCTTCCACAAGAGAACTCTTTCCCCTTCTGCTCTTGCTAGTGATCTTCTAGAAGACTTTGTCTCTCTACTGCACTGACTGGTGGATCTCTCTCCACTTGAAGACTCCTCACTTAGATCTATCTTCAATTAAAATAGCTACTAGATATCTATCCACTGAGACTCTTTACTATGTACTCTATCACCTCTAAATATATTTCAATAGGTTCACTCAGAACCTCCTCAAATTTTCTCAATAGGCTCACTTAGAACCTGCTCAAATATGCTCAATAGGCTCACTCATAACCTTCTCAAGTCTGCTCAATAGGCTCACTCAGAACCTGCTCAAATATTCTCAATAGGCTCACTTAGAACCTGCTCAAATATACTCAACAAGCTCACACAGAACTTGTCCCAATCTACTCAATAAGTCCTCTCTAGGACTTGCTCAAATCTGCATAGCAAGCTTTCACAAAAGTTTATACAAAAACAATCCATAAGCCTTATCAAAGACTTACCTCAAATCATCTCAACAAAATCTCAACTTAAACTGATAGAAGCATAAAGAGAATTATTAGAGACTCAATATGTTCTATACTCGAATTACAATCTCAATTCAAAGTAATCTCAACTCAGCTCAATATTATAGAAGCATAAAGAGAATTGTTAGAGATTCAATATGTTCTATACTCAAATCCCAATCTCAACTTAGCTCAATATTAACTCAATACCATAGAAGCATAAAGAGAATTGTTAGAGACTCAATATGTTCTATTCTCAAGGCTCGATCTCAACTCAATCAGAATATAGAATAGTTTGTTTCATGGAACTTGAACACCACTTCATGCCACCACTTGACTAGTCTCAATAAATTCTACTCAACCAATAACTTCAAGAAACAACTCTTTATCACAAACCCTAGTCCAAGTATGAATCAACTAACTCAAAATATTTCCAACAATGCTCAACAATAAATCTTACATAACAATGATACTCATATGATTTTCTAACTAAAGTTCAAGTTCTTTGCATCACCCATTGGCTTCAACAACAAAGCTAATAAGACAAGGTTTTAATCACAACTCTCAATTCAGAAAACCTTGAAGCATAAACTCAAAGTACTTCACTCAACCAATGATCTAAACAAAAATGCTTATTAAACAAGGTTTAATCACAACTCACAATCTAGAAAACCTTGAAGCATTAACTCAACCACTTTCGAAAAGGAAACCACAATAAATCCTTTTCACTCTAATGATATTTCAAAAATCAACCACCCAAATAAAATCAATGGAGAGTATTACTCATACCTTTTTTATGCCTTATGAGTTGTCCACTAAATTTGTCACACTCAACACACTTTTTTTTTCAACTCTTAACAAGGGTTAGAGATCTTGAGTAATAACACAACAATAATATCCAAATAACACCTTATTACTCCTACTTTATTTTAACATCCACAAAATTTCTTTTAAAAAGAAAACCCTTACTCAAAATAACTTTCACTAAAAAGAACTTTATCAAAAACCCTTATTACTCCTAAAAATTTCAAAAATTACAATTTAAAATAATTCACAACTCAAACAACCACCATGACCTTGTTACCTAAGGTTACTCAATAAATCAACTAATGGAGCACCTTTACCCCTTATCACTCCACCTTAGGCAATCCAAACAAAATATTAATAAAAAAATTAATACCTACCTCGAGGGGAATCGAACCCTTGTCTTGCCCCAACGTGAATTCCCTAGCCACAACCAAACTATCGCACGAGTTGTAAGCTCCTTGGTGAAAAAGAAGCGCCATCCGCTTCTTATCCTTCACCCTCTTTCACCAAGTGAAAGTATGCACCTTGGGTTCCTCAACAGAACAAAGCCAAAAATGATGCTTGTGGGAATCGAATGCCCAACCTCCTTGTCACCAAAACCTTTGCACAATCCAAGCTGCCACAATACCACGCTACCCAATGCATTTTGGGAAGTGGTCGTTGTCTCCCTTTAATGTTCGCTGCATCACTTAAATGAAAAACACAAGCTCTTTTTCTTCGCAAATACCAACCGCAAATATCAACGAGCAAGGATGAATGAATTAAAAAATTAAATGGTATATTTATATGTCTTCCCTTTGCTTTCGAAAAGTCAGCATTTTTGAAACTTCCTTCATGACATCGGCGGATAAACTATTAATTTTAATTTTAAAATTAAAATTAAAATTTAAATAAATTAAAATTTAAACTAAATATTTAAAATTAAATATCTCCATCACCGGGGCACATTTTTCGATGAAACAAAAATCCAACTTGGGTTTTAAGAAAAACCCATTTCAAATATGCCATACATGGTTTTATATAAAACCTTTAAAATTAAATTTATCCATCACCAGGGCACCTTTTTTGATGAAATGAAAATCCAACTTGGGTTTTAAGAAAAACTCATTTCAAATATTCCACCCATAGTTTTAAATAAAAACCTATACAAATATTCCTTTCAAGCTCCTTTTGGAACCAAATGCCATGCATCTCTTCTTGAACCTTTGATCAAAAACCTTTGCTTCTCATGAAGATCTTTGTGAAACACAAACATAGTTCTTACTTAGATCCTTTTGACATCAATGACAAATCTTAGCTTAGAGACTCAAAATGTCCAAAAATCTCCCCCTTTGTCATTGATGGCAACCCATATACTTTTACTAAAATCTGACCTTATTTTTTGCTCCCCCTCGAAATTTGCTCCACCTTGTTCAAAGCTTTCTCAAATATCAAATATTTCCTCATATCAAAAGCTCTCCTCAATAAACATAAATTTCTCCCACTTTGTCATCAATGGCAAAGGGTCACCTTTGGATATGAGGGCTAATAATGATCCTCTTAGCTTAGCCCCTCCCCCACCTCCACATGATGTGGTTAATTTTGGGGTGGGGATATTTCTACTCCCTGAAAGCACTACCCTTTACCTTTACCTTTCTCTCTTCCTTTTTGAGTTTTCTGAATCCTCTCACTATTTCTAACCAAGTCATCATCCATGTTCCTATCATCACTTATGTTCATGTTCTTTTTCTAATCCATGTTCCTATTTTTTTTCCTATTCCTACTCTTGTTCTCATCCATATTCATGTTCTTGTTCATGTCTACTTCTGAAATATTTGCTCTACACCATCTTGTCGTGTGACCATCATTATTGCACTTATAATACTTAATGTTATTATCCTTGGAGGTGCAAATGTCATAGGATATCTCCTAGTGAATCTATATCCTCTTCTGCCATGAACCCTTCAATTCATTGCCTTGTGACCAAACTCATTGCATGAGTAGCAATACTCATGGAAAAGTTATCCTTTCCCATATTCCTATCTTTTGTATGATCTGCATTGCGAAGCCATGTGCCAAAACCTGTGACATGATAAGCATCTCCCATTGAAGCTTCCTTGTCTAAACCTCATTGATATCCTATTCTTATTGTTGTTCCATATGTATCTTCTTTGTGCATTTTTTCTATCTTTGACCTCTTTGTTGTCCAACTCATCCTCTGATGTCTCATTCCAACTTACACTGTCACTTTCTGAAGTATCTTCTTATGAAATTCCTTCTTCTTCAAGACTTGAAGTAGACTTTTCTTCCCATTTCTTTTGAGCTTGTTTGGAACCAAGACCTGCCTTGTTTGTTACTCCTCTTTGTATCTTGATTATTTTGTCTACACTCTTTGCACTGTTCACATATTTGTACAAATTTTTCTTGGAATCCTCTAAATATTCCTTTAGTAGTGCCACTTCTTGTGTTAAATTTTCACAATCCAAAATTTTTACTTCTCACTTATCCTTAAATTTACTTGCCTTAGCCTTTGAATTTTCTAAGTCCTCTATGAGCAATAATATTTCTTCATCACATTCTTGAAACTGAATTTCAAGCTTAGAGTATTGCTTTCTTACCTTCTTTACTATGTCAAGAGCATACATAAGTTCTCCCTTGAGATCATATCCATTCCCCACAAAATAATCCCCTATTTGTTTACCTTTATCTCTATCATTACTTCCCTTTGGATTGTCTTCTAGAGGATCACTTACTTCATCTTCTAATTACATTAGAAGATTCTCATTTGGTCTTTCAAGTGCATCTTCAAAACTATCATCACTGAAACTATAGCCATCCCTAGTGAAATTATCTTCAAGATGTCAAAATTTACCACATCTAAAACACTTTAGAATAATTGGAGTCCTTTTTTCTCTAACCATAAAGAGGACTTCATCTCTCTCTGAAAGCACGAGGATATAGAAACAAGAAAGGAAAGACTCCAAACACGATGCAAAAAATGAAGCTAAACTTAACGCTATATCCTATGAATTAAAATGCATGAAATGGAGAAAGCATGAATTGAAACCCAAATGAAATAATAGCCCTCCTCTTTTATTGATGTATTCCACAACTCGGTTACAATTCACATCCTCCATTTTCAGGGGCGAGGAGAGTTATATTCATCTCTTGGTTACATCCATGGATAGCCTTCCTTCTTCTGCGTGCCCACATGTAAGATGGGCAGACCAAAACATCGCTGCCACTTATGTCTATGAATGTTGATTCCTGAATGCTCCTCCGATTTTCTGGTCCTGCGTTCAAAGAAACAAAATATAATCAATAGCACCTATGGATAAAACAAAACATGCAATCCCCAAGCCTACGATAAATAGATGAGAAAAATGAATTAAACTGAGACTTAAATGAATCCAAATGCTCTAAAAATTTGATAGGGGAATCAGGACATCACCAGGAGGGCACTACAAAAAGAATTGTCAGGAAATTCCTTTCCAATTTGAATTCGCTCCAGGGCGGGACAAATTCACCTACAACAAAACACCGAAAAGGTGTTGTCCCAAATGTCCAGCCTAGAGAGCTCCAAAAGACCTGAAAACTTGGGGTTAGCTAATTGGGGGAATTTTGGGAAGACCCAGATGGTTGGATTTTCCCAATTTGACCTCCATCAATGGGAATATGATGACGCTACCTGCAAGTTAGTAAAAGCGAACAAATATAGAAACACGATCAAAATTGTTCAAAATGAGACAAAATTTAAATGACAACCTATCTAAGCATCATAGATTTGAATGCAAAAGACAAAAATTATAGAAAGCAAAATCTGCTATAGATCCCCAATCACTCCTAAAAGGGACGATTAGGCCTGCAGCAGAGCAGGGCGCCCGGACGGGCCGCCCACCATTTGGGGCCTGATTTTGGTACCAATCCACTTGGGATGGGTCTGAAATCCCTTACAAGGTGTTTTTGGCAAATTGGGTGGTATACTGTGGTCAAATTTCAGGTTTTGAGCTCAAGATTCGCCCTTCTGCTAGTCACCCAATGACCTCCTCTCTAAAAGAGATCAAGGATGTGAAGGGTACAAATCGCACTAGGGTGTATGGGGAAATAAAACGGTAGCACTTCGTTGCTCACAATTGCTCTGTCTTCCTCTCTTTTGGGGTGGGAAAACCCACCAATTTATAGACCTAGAGGTCTCTTGGGGATGAGCATGTAGGGGCACCACTTGGCATCCATGCCCTTCAAGGGGAGGGAAGATTCCTCCATGATTAGGGGCTTCATGACTGCCCCTGTAACAACCTCTAATGCTCGAAAACGCTCACCCATACTCCCATGAAATGAAGGAGGCGTTAAGTGGTGGATCCAAGCTGCCATTTGTCAAGATTTGAATTTTTTCCCATCAAACCTGCAATTCACCCCACCCTGGAGCGAATTATGAATTCGTCCCGGGGAGGAGCGAATCCCAATTTGAATTTGTCCCTGGGTGGAACGGATATTGAGCAAAGTGCCTGAAGGTGCCAAATTGATTTTTGACCTTCCAAAATTGTTGTGAGAGTGGTTAGGACCACTGTTTGACCTCTGGGGGCTACCCTTGGGGTTGTGTGTGTCAATTAGATCAGTGTTTGCAGTCACATAATCAGATTGGTGTTGTTTTGGTGTCTATAGATGCCCCTTTTTGGGATGCGTTGTGCAAGGCACAATGCCGAGCAAAAAATAGATATCCAAAGCACTAATGATTAGGGTTTCTTGGTAACCTAACCAATTTTTGATGCCCCAAGTATGAAGAGGGCATGCATTCTTGAATCCTTGCTTCTGACAAGCGAAGGAACTCAATTCAAGTGTTAACCTTTTTCGGTGAGGTGTGACTTGAACTTGGACATTGATCAGTCATGAATAGGCAAAGGGCGCAACCTTTTGTCTATGAGAACCTTGAGTTCATGATTCATGAATGCCAAGTGATTGATCAACTTGTGATTATTGCTTGTTTACTACCCCAAGTAGGAGCGTGATTTGTCTTTGCCAATGATTCTTCGAATGCATGCCATTTCCATGATTGGGTGTGTATTTGTTGATTGGTGACTAAGTGTGACTACCCCCTCAAGCGACAAATCGATGAGGGAATGACCAACATGAGAAAAGTGATGAGTCTCTTGACCCAAGATGACTTAGGTAAGGGTGCCTTCAGAGATTTAACTTTGAATGTGTGTGCAGTTTTTCGACATTTAGACCTATTTTTGGTGGGTGTAAACCCTTTTGGCGACGTCGTTTGGAGCTAAAATTGTCAAAAATCCGTCTTCCTGTGGAGCGGTCCAGCCATGGTGGCCTTCTTAGGGAGTATTATGGTGACAATTTATAACCCCGACATCTATTTTTGATGCCAATAATGTCAGGTGTGAAGGCACCTTCGTTCGGCAATGTTATTGCTATTTTTTGGTTGGGTTTTGGCCCTTTTGGCGATGTCGTTTGGGGATGAAATTCTCAAAAATCCGTCTTCCCGTGGAGTGGTCCGGCTATGGTAGCCTTCTTAGGGAGTAGGATAGTGAGGATTTGTGACCCCGACATATTTTTTGCATGCCCGTAATGTCAAGTGCCAAAGCACTCTCATCGGGCAAGTTTATTAGCTGTTTTGGTGCATTTTTGTTCAATTTTTGTTGTTTTTGAAATTTCTGCTCTGGATTCATTCCGGGGTGGGACAAATTCCTGTTGAGCATTCGTTCCAGGGTGGGATGAGTGCTAACCAGAGTGCTCATCCTAGGGAGGAATGATTACAGGCTCAAAAAGCCTATTTAAAGGCCAAAACTAGGGTTTGGGCTCATTTGCACTTATTTTTCTGGCGATTTGGAGCTCTGAGAAAGAGGAGGTCAATTCTGCGAAGCGAAGCGCTACCGAATTTTTCTGCCACCATGAGTGCATGAACCGGATCGAGTGGTGGAGCTGAAGTGAGACCAGTAAGTGAACTCCCTCTTTATTATTTTCTTGTACTAAATTTTGCTATGTTAAATTTTTTTTTGTTTTTTTGTTTTTTGTAATTTATCAAATTAAGAGTGTAAACCCTAAGTTGACAAATTAACTATTGTTGTTGTACACTATTTTTCATGATTCTAGCATGCTTATTTTGTTGTCTATTGTAGGTTGTGAAGAGCCGGTATCGTGTGTCGACTGTGTTTGCTGAAGCGTGGGAGGCGCTAGTTGTGGCTGACTGGGAGTGGCTTGATGCCCTCGGGCTCAAGCAAGTGGCTCGGCTGGAGCCAGTGATTGGGGATCGGGCCTACCTGATGGCCCTGATCAACTTGTGGGATCCTCAAACTAATACTTTCCATATCCCAATAAGGAATATGGCAGTCACTTTGGAGTATGTCTATCAGATTCTTAGGATTCCAAGAGACGGACTACCGATCAGGACGACATCGTAGGATCAGTAGACAATGGTGCTGACCCACTACTTCGGGCATGGGGAGGAGTTGGGGGTTGATGGTCCAGTGGAGATGGCAGAGGTTGATTTCCATATGAGTGGGATTCTGGTTTGATGGTGGTTTAAGAGGGGGATGTTGGGAGTGAGGCATGCACTGCTTATGGGCCTCATTTCCAACATGCTGCTACCTGACTCGTCAGGTGCGAGGTTCCCATGGAACCTACTAGATGTGGTCTATCGGCAGGTGGAGTGTTCGATGCAGGAGACTTTGATAATGATATTGGGATAGACACTACTAGCATAGCTCTATGGGGAGCTATATGAGGTCTGCTATCAAAGGTGGAAGGGTATAAGCTACAGTTATCTATTGCAGAGCTGGGGTTGGTAGCACATAGCGGTGGAGAGACCTACGGGGTTACCATGGACGACGCGGGCGAATATGGTGGATAAGGATATTGGTTATGCATCTCTGTGGTGGTGGTCTAGGGAGTAGGGATAGATTCAACGATGGGCAGGTGTCGTAGGGCACTATGCCGATGCCTTTGCTTAGCTTGCTCTGGGGGAGGTGTTCTGGTAACCTTATCGGGACCTTCCGGCCTGGCCAAAGGCTGGAGAGTGGCTCTGGTGGGTACGTAGGGAGCGGTGGCTGATCGGGCGACATGGGACCGAGCAGGAGTTCTTCCTATACAGTCGAGTGACATGAAAATTTGGGGTGTGCCAAGGGTTTCCTGGTGAGCCCGTGGTCTATCGATGTCGGGGGGACGAGAGGACTCTGGATCGGCTGGTCATCATGCCATTGGGTGAGGATTCGGACATGATGATCGACATCCCAGATGTGGATGATGTCGGGACTATGCCAGAGTATGATTAGTGGTGGATACTACGGTGATGGCGGGGAGAGGTACCACTAGGAGGTGCAGAGGTAGTAGCAACCGGGGATGATGGTGCAGAGGCACCAGGTGAGGGTTGGGGAGCTCCACTAGGGGAGGCGGACATGGTGGAGGTGGATGACTCGGGCATGGATTTTGAGGCTTCGAATTAGCCAGAAATGTAGGACGTCCCAGAGCAGTGGGAGCCAGAGCAGGCTACTATTCCAGAGGTGCCTATGCATCAAGGAGATTCAGAGGACATGGAGTCAGGGTTATGCACTAAGAATGCATGGTTGGTGGAGCTGCTACGGAGGCAAGATGAGGAGCTGGGGAAGCTTTGCAAGAGAGGGATATCCTGTGGGTTCAGCTGGTAGAATGGGAGAGCTTATTCACTACACACCATCGGGGGGATGGGGACACCAGTGTCGCACAGGAGAGGGATCTCCTATGGATGCAGATGGCACAGCGTGCAACGATGCAGTAGCTTACTACCATCGATGGGAAGCAGAGTGGTTGCGACGGGAGGCAGATTGGTCTCGACGGGAGACAGATTGGTCTCGACACTAGATGGATATGGAGGGAGAGATTATCCGCCTCGGTGGGCGATTACCTGAGCCTCTTGGAGGTGGCTCTTCACACCAGACGAGGGACAATGG